>JBCAUA010041570.1:0-11934 GCA_038406235.1 Peronia verruculata
ATAGATAGATAGATAGATAGATAGATAGATAGATAGATAGATAGATAGATAGATAGATAGATAGGTAGATAGATCTGCCAGAAATGAAATTCTGCAATGTTCTCGATTAATTCGTACATAGAACAAACGGCGAGTTCTTTTGAATATTTCAATTGATTTTAGAGCAGATGCACAGATTCTTCCACTGTTATACCAGGCTTTCATACCCATGTGCAGGCCTCCTTGTGTGGGGTGTCAGTTGTGATTCACGAAATTGTATTTCATTACAACAGAAGCAGAGCCAGGAAAACAAACCAAGGAACGCCATAATATGCAGAAAGTATACAGACCACAGTGTAGTTGAAACTCCTTAGTTTTTCAACTGTTAGTATTTGATGAAATGAACACTATTATTAGCATTTCCTGTTATTTTTCAAATCTTTGTTTATCTAATTTTTGTCTTTCTGAAGGTCGACAGGTGCGAGACAGATGTGTTTTCCCCCCTATTCCTCATGCCTTCAACATTCGCGGTCTGAACCAACACAATCTTGCTGTTAGAAATGTTTCTGTTTCTTATCTTTGTTTATCTGTGTTTTATCTTTTTTATGTTCACCAATTCCGGAGCAGATCTCCTTTATTTCTCTCTCTTTTTGGCGTCTTCTATATTAGCAGTAAGTATTACTATTATTACTATTTCTTAATATTAATATGTATTTCTAATCTGTGTGTATCTCTTTCTTATCTTTCCTATGGTCACCAGGTGCAAAACAGACTAGATCTGGTCGAGCTCTTGAACGCCCTGTAGTCCAACTATCGCCCCAAGCTCTCTGGGACTGCTCCATGCTGTCTATAAGTACTCACAGCTTTGTACGTAGCATATCATTTTTAGCCACTTAATCTTTGCCTCACCTCCAGAATCCGGCGGTATCGCTCGTGGTCCAGCGGTGTATACAAAGGTAAAGCGCTAGGTTTTTCCCCCCAGGTCGCTGCAGTGGCCAAACAAATAAAGTCCTCTGACCCAGGCAGCTGCACTTAAAGGTGTCGGAAACTGGACGGGAAGGCTTGCAAAGGTTATCAGAACAAGACGTCCAGAGGAAGTACGGGTCACTTGCAGTGGTCAGTGGAGACTGCAGGCATCCCGGGGCCGGCTAGGGGTGTCCATCACTGCTGGGCTGACCTGTAGCTTGTGCCGGCCATGAGTGAGTACTTAAGTGCATGTCCGGCTTAGCGGCTGAGTGATAAAACTGCCCAGAGGTGGGTCAGGGAAGCACAGAAGGGCAATGAGTCCCTGGACGCTGCAGACTGGGTTTTAACTCCATAGCGAACAGTCGCTGTGTAGAAGTTGGTTTTGGCTCACGCTTATTAATTCCTCTTGGCAGACAAAAGAGGTGTTGAGCAAGCAGCGTGAAGAGGAAAAAAAAATAATAATAACTTTACTTCATGTCAGTCCAAAGACTAATCAGCAAAAAAGTAATAAAATTAGAACAATAAGAGGGAAACATTCTTTTCATACCATTTGTTTTTTCATTACTATGTTACAAAGTGCGCAAAAAGTGATTTTCTTCCTTTTTATCGCTTGTTCAGCACCTTTTTTTTTTTCTCTGGCAAAGGGACGTAACACATCTGATCACAACGATCTCCAATTTGGCTCTAAAACACGAAGAATTCAGATCAGATCAAACCAGAATATTAACAAATCTGTAATCAACTTCTTGAGAGATGATCTTTAACTCTGATCACATTGCTGTTAATCGAAAAAAAAAGTTAATGACGATCACGTAAAAGGGTTAATATTACAGTGATAAGTCACTACCATTGCCAAAGAGTATCGTGATTTAAGAAGTCCGCTCCGTGACAATTGCGTCGAGTTTTCCCATGACAAGGAATGCGGCCTTATAATATCATATTCAATAAAAACAAGAGTCTGGGAGAGAAAAAAAAAAAAAAGATAATAAAAGAAGAACAACAAGGATAGTAAGAAAGAGAAGAAGGAAGAAAAACTGTAGTAGAAAAACAAGAACAACATTATTACAACAGAAGCTGAACTATCTCGATCACATAACACAAAAGTGTTATGTTATTTTTTTACCACGGTTGTGGACAGCTGAGATAACCACCACTACAGGAGGTTGAAAAGCTTATAAAAACCATAACCAGTTTGAGACAGAAATAATTTTGATTTATTTACAAGAACTTGCAGGTTAAACTAATCCCGTGCAAAATAGATTTTTCCAAATAAATCTAACATTTTGTACCTGATGGTTGCAGTGTCTACAGGGGGAAATGGAGACTTGCTGTACATTCACACCATTGACTGGGGTGTAAGAGTTAATTATAAGAGATATGTTACTCAGAGACACATTCTTTTCCCCAAACATACGAGACAATTGCACACACAAAAAAAAAAAAAAAAACACATTCATATACATTCCTGTCTACATTCAATCATCTTTGTCATTATTTACTTGACTGCTTAATTACCTTTCAGTAAAAGTTCATATCGTGGAACCCTCTGAATTGGCTCAAGCATATGATGTTGGAGTGATAAATTCCCACATGATGCGTCTTTCTGTAAAACAGAAGTTGACAAAATCAAAAGTAAATCTTTTTTTCTGTTTGCTAGGAAAAAAAAGCTTCATTTGAGCTTCATTTCTGAATCACTTTAGAACTTGTTAATTTGGAAGGCACTAAAACAAACATATCTTCTCAAAAATGGAATATACAGACTGTTTGAGAAAATTAGGGAAAAAAGTTTGCTGAAGCACTTTATCTCTGAGTGCATGCTCATTTCAGTAGCATGGCCATTTCAGCAGCATGGCCATTTCAGCATAGATTTTCTCAACGCCAGGAATTCTGTGAAAGAAATTACAAATTAAACCCTTATGGCTGGCACTCAAAACCCAAAATCACTTTATCATCTCACAATATTATAAAAAGAACTTTTTTTTGTTTTTTATTTTTTGAGAAAATTGATACCAAAATCATCTTTCTATGATTAGTAGAAAAAAAAGTTATGGCATTTTAAAGATTGTGAAAAACACCCCATATTTCAGGACTCGTGAAAAGAAAAAAAAAACTTTTTGACACTGCCTTGTATTAAGACCAATTGTCCAAGAGATCTGAAAACCCCAATTATTATTGCAGAAATGAAGTTCAATTTTGTTCGTGGGGAAGAGAATTAAATTAGAAAAATTATTTCAGGATGAAAATGGCTTCAGATGCAAAATTGCGCATTTTCACGATTACGGGCAAACTTCCAATTTTCGTACATTTTAAAAAATTCATTAAAAAATGATTTTCAAATGAATTTCAAAAATTTTGGTATCATAATACTCAGGAAAATCTAAGCTGTAGGAATAACGCAACGAATAAGACATGCACATGGGTCACAAAATCTGCGAATGGGCCATGAAATGTAAAGTGTCACTGAAAAGAACGTAGTAATCGAAAACTAGACTGGTTCCTTTACATATTGGATGCAAGTTATCTCGCATAAACACCTTCATAGAAGCGTAGAATAGAATACAAGTCACTTATGAACTGAATCGGTTGAAGTTTGCCCAACCTACCTATCCTTGCACTCACTGACCTCATGAGTGACCCCCCCCCCACACACACACACACACACCATCCCAACCTCTAAGAAAGGTGATTTCTACTTGAAATGTGATCAAGAGTCGATGTACTATCCTACAAGACCAGTGATTGCTTTTAGATTTGATTGTATCACAAACTGGATCTACATAAAACGAAGCCTTCTGATATATCACGTCTATGCTTCATTTTGAGAAAAATGATGGGTACTGTTGGATTTCAACTAGATCTATATAAATCAATTAAATTACGACTAAAATAAATTGTTATTAATCACACTTTTCATAGTTCATACATCTTTGTTTGTTAGGAGATAAAGCACCAAATGTTTTAACTTTTTAAGGCAATTTTTTATTTCAAATGTTCTGACCTAAATTTAAAAGATGATGAGTAGATGTACTATCATACAAAACAAGTAGTTGCTTTTAAATTTAATTGTTTCATGAAGTCCCTATAAATTATAATGAAGCCTTTTTGATATTTTGCATCCAGAGACTTGGGGGGGGCCTGAAATCGAAATTTTGGTCAAAATTATCGATTTTCGTTTTTTGTGCCATCATGTAACAGCAACCATTTCTACACATTTCGATTCAACATTATTTCTGTGAAAAAAATGTGTCTATTGAAGGTAGAGGGGTCACAAAAAAGTTGAAAACTGAGCTGAAATGCACAATTTTTGCCAACGAATTACACCCTCTAAATTTAATTTTATATTCGATACTTTGGTATTGGTACTTGCTTTCGCCCACCTCCATGCGTCATAGGAGGCACCAACTTGTTTGATTCTACCAAGAGTGCGATATAACAAGCTACACAGCCCTACCCCCTAGCACTTGAGTCCCCTGACTATGTGACCTACATAGGCTGACATAGTAAATTCAGTTATAGCGTAGTAACATCTGGGTAATATTAGCTGAACGTGTGACCATCTCTTGCACACACAGTGCTCGTTCGCAGTTGTCATTGGCTGATGGATCTCAACTTACCATCACCGTGCAGCTTCGTGACTATTTTTGGCTTGGCTTTGCGTAGTTTGTCAACAGCGTGTATCAGCTGAGTTTTGTTTTCGCTGAGCACTATCATAGTCTTGCGTGCTTTTTTGCCTATGATTGTTTACAAAAATAAACCATGACGAAGATGAGAAAGCCAGACAGGAGAAAGAAGCTGAGGAAGATGGTCCCACCTACCAGGCTGGAATGTTTTGAGCTATTTCAGCATGAACAGTCAATTTTCTGTTGTTATAACTTTCAGATGCATTTTTCTCAGAATGTGATTTTTTATCACATAATTTCTATCTCCTTTGTTATTTATGAACCCATCTACAAGTGTTTTGGCACAAATCATGTCTGTAGGTATACCATAAAACAAATAGAGAGATATTTGGAAAAAGTTTCTATGTTTTCTTAAAAACATCTGTTTGGGGGGGCCAATATTAGGAGAAAAACGAATTGCCCTATATATACATTTCATAAATTTTTATAAAATAATGTACAACAGATATCAAAAAAGCCCTCTATTTCATGACAGGGCAGATGTCTCAAATGTGTACAGCAAATACGAAACAAGTACGATAATTTTTGAGGAGATAGCTTTTGAAATTGGCAAATTTTGAACTGGGAAATTCAAGATGACCGCCGTTTCCATGACAACCATACAAAAATATCAATTTTTTTTTACTCCTTTCCCCTAATTTAGACATGCTGAATCGATGGTAATGATCAAAAGTGTGTCCACTGAAGTGTTTAGAAAATCACCTCCAGGACCCGCCCCCCCCCCCTTAAATCGTATCTTATTTTAACTCACCTATCTTATCTTACGATCTTGCAAGGTACAGTTAAAGGAGGCCGGAGACCGGGAAGACAGAGAAAGAAGTGGGAAGATAACAAACAGGAATGGACAGTACTGAGTTTGGCAGAATCCCAGAAGGGGGTGGAAGATAGAGAAAACAAAGTACAGGACACGTCTTCACAGGTTCTCCAACGACATTTACGGAAGTCAAGGGACAGGTGAAGTGAAATGAAGTGATCTCGTCTTAAACGATAAAAATCTATTTGTAGATCTGTATTCAGAATACTTATTGTATACTGCAACGGAAAGAATTCGCATGTCAATCTTTAATCCACACAAAATTAAAAAAAAAAATAATTTGCTTGTCCTCGTGAGTGAACCAACGAAGAAAGAAACGATTTCCTTTATCTGTTGCGGCAATAGTGAATACACAGCTGTGAGTGGCCGCTATGATTGTCAACAAGACTTCACGTCAAACTATTGCAAATTGTTGAGAGCAATTTTAAGGAGTGGAAATGCTTACATTAATGCCAGTAAGCTTATTTTCAAATCAAGTCAAGTTTATTTGGGCGTTTCAGTCCTCTTAGTCGGAGGATTATCTCAGCCTTTATTAGTAATCATGTCAGGCCGCGGCAAAGTTGCTAGCGCTCTATGTGTTTTCACAAACCCACATGCCCCGAGAGACACGTGTAATAAGAATGCCAAAGGGTAAAAGGAGGGAGGGGGGGCATAGCTTTATTGTTTTATTTTAATGTTTCTCTTTAGTCCGCCTTCCTCTGGATAAGAGCATGGAATTGATTAAAAAACAAAAAAAAAAAAAAAAGAAAATTAATTTTAATTAATATTTATGATTTTGAATATTTATAAAATGGGGACCTGTTAAAGCTTTTTTTTTTTAATTTTAAATTTTTTATTCTTTTTCTCTTTATTAATTATTGTTATTTTTATCATTTTATTATTTCATTTTTTATATTGTGAAGTTATAATTTACTAGGCTAACCTTATAACGACTATTCCTTCATTGTCCCGAAAATAAAAAAAAAGAGTTCTAATTTAGTCTAATATTGTCGATTCAAAAACACAGGTTAATTAAAATTAATTAAAACAAACTGCAGATATCTCAAAACTTAAAACTCATCTCTTGCTATCCTTTGCATTTTCCACCTCTCAAGCTGACAGGAGATTTCTAACTGCCATCAATACGTACCTCTTTATTTCCTAATCGTCATATTATGCACCATGAATTGCCACAACTTTACAAGTTAATTTTGAACACTGTAATGGCGTTTTTTGCCCGTACCCAACCACTTTGCCGATAAATCAACATTGTCCGTTTACCGTTTGTAATCACATATCTCCTGCGACCGTCCTTTGAAATATTAATTTTTTGTATACTTAGTAAATAAATGAATAAATGTATAAAATAAGAAAGTCGTTACTTGAGACCAACTTGAAGACAATGTTGCTTGCCTGAACAACAAAGAAGGGGAAAATGCGCACTTTAATTCAAGGGAAGCAATCCATATAAATCTGATAGGTTTTAGTTCATTTCCATGGATTACGTACCTGTGGTTTCTCAGTGGCTTTATTTCTGTCACTGCCGAATCACGGTATCAAGGTAATGCTGAGATTTTCCATGTGACATCTTCTCTATTTAATTATTTCCTCTGTTAATTGTTATAAATGGCTGTGTAAAGTGGAAACGATGTTGGGGGGAGGGTATTGTCGAACAGAGCTTTTCTAATCTTAAACCATAATTATTGCTGCACTTCTTTTCCCATTTCATCTTATCTTATCTCATCTCATCTCATCCCATCCTAAAGCATTTTATTTTATCTTATCTCATCTTATTTTACCTCATCTCATTTTATCTCACTTCATCTTATATCATTTTATCCTCTCTCTCGTCTCACCTTATCAATGCTTACTTGATCTCACCTGATCTTATGTCATCGCATCCTACCTCATCCTATCTTATTTCAGCATGTCTCATCTTATCTCATATCATCTCACCTGTCATCTTATTCTCATTTCTGCTCTGTTTATTTCATTCACCTCACATCACATCATCTCATCTTATTAATTCTGTGTCATCTTACCTCACCCTATTTTATGGTGAGATCCTTTGTAGTGTCCTGTTTTATCTTATCCTATATTGCTCATCACTCTATTTTGCACCTCAATGCCTGATTTTATCAGTCCTATCTTCTCTTATATACATGCAGTATTCAAGTGGTTAAGAAATGAAAGGACAATAATAAATTTGGAATTGTCAAGAAATGACAGTTATTGCTAGTCTCCTCCTCATTAACAGGAACCAATAAAATCCTCATCAAACGTCAATAAAAGAAATCATCATCATTATTATTATCTCTCCCATAGACCAGTTGTCCTTTGGGGCGCCTCAGATCATCTAACAACCAACTTCCTCCATCCCTTCTTCTTCTCTGCCTTTCTTTTACGCTCCAGCCCCGTCCATTCTCGAGTATGGTGTCATCCCATCTCTTCTTTTGTCTGTCTATTCTTCTTCTCCCTGAAACGGTACCATGCAAGATCGTCTTTGCAAGGCCTGAAGATCGTGTGACATGGCCATACCACACCAGTTTACGGCGCTTTTACTATAGCCAGAAGATTGGAATATGGCCCAATTTCATTCTGAATTCGTCTCTTAGCTTTTTCATTAGTAATGCGATCTCTAAATGTGATGCAAAGAATTAAATAAATAGGTAATGACATAGACAACTCGAAAGGACAAAAACAACAACTGCTAAAGCGACAACGCAATGAATAACAACAACAACAACAACAACAACAACAACCAAAACATCTGTGGTAGATCACAACAACATAACAATAATTATATGTGGGGTGGGTGGCCTAGCAGTTGGACCATCGGACTGAGGATCTAAAGTTCAAGATTCGAATCCTGACTGATTCAAATATTTTGTCCTGGAGAAAGATAGTTTTACACACATTTCCTGACTCGACCCAGGTTTAAATGGGTACCAGACTATAGGCAGTAAAGGATATTGTCAACTATATATTATTGCCAGATTGATAAGATTTAAAGCGCCTTACAGGAGCTTTCCAGAAAGCTTAGACTGTCTGTGAACATCTTCATTTGATCTGTCTCATTACAATGTATTGTTGTTGTCGTGTTGAGGTTTAACGACACACCAGCACGACTACAGCTATACTGTGTCAAACATGGTAAGATACGTTTACACGTCATGAAGAAGAGAGGAAAGAAGGAGGGACAGAAGACAGGGGCAAAGGAAAGAGAGAGAGAAGAGATGTCTCCCATGGAATGCCGAGGATAGCATTTCATGGGAGATACCTCACCGATGGTGAGCTTACACCACCTGCAGATAAGAGCAGAGAACTTACTTATAAACCCCGTGCCCCAACAGGGGAACAATGAATGGTAAAGCACTTCAAGCTTGTAGACAGTATGGGAATAAATCCTTAATAAATGCTTTCTATTGTTATGATTATTATTATTATTAGAACAGCACAGCCATATCAACAACAACCATAAAAGATTTGTCAGACATACAGCCAGTGTAACAAGAACATGATGATCATTCGTTTTTCATTCATGTTTATTCAGTGTTTATGGTCACGTGTACTACAAGCTGTGTCCCATAGCAACTAGCAGTGCGGATGGCAGGAACTGAACGCTGTGGGTTGGACATACGTAGAATCAATAATTACTCTCTCTAAATCACGCACGCATGTTAACAACTGTACACAAGTATTCATTCTTATATAATATGAAAGACACATAGCAAATCAATTATGCAACACATATTTTTAGATCATAGATTATAAAAAAAACACACACACACATACACACACAAAGAAAAAAAAACAACAAAAAACAGCCTGTGAAAAACACATGCTTAGGCTGTATTTCACAGGAGGGTGTCATAGTTGACCGTCCATCTTGAATTATCTGCAATGCTTAGGCCTATAAACTAAAAGACCCCCATCGTTCTACTTGCAATACCAATTATTTAAGTTTGTCAACAGTTATAAGTTCCATATGTGTTTTAAGATCAATATCCTGTGCTGAATTTTTATAATTCACCAGCACAAAGAACTATGCCAAGCAACATTCGAACAGGCAGGCCTTGCAGATAAAACAACATGGCAGATCTAAAACTTAAAATCGAACTCCGGATGTGATGAAAAAAAAAAACCCAAAACAAACAAAAACAACAAAACAATACAAAACAAAAATCAAAATCTCACCAAAAATAAACCCACCAAATGCATGTGTATTATAATATAATAATGACTATGACGTAGATACGTTCTTCTTCTATCCTATTCAAGACTGTGTTTAGACAACAAGAAAGGCAGTGACACAATACAATGCTTACAGACTAGAAAACCTGCTTTATCAAGTTTTTCAAGTGGCAGTGTATAAGTTGACTCAACTTGTATTACCATGAACAGTTTCAGCACATATGACATTTTATGTGATAACTGTATCAATTATTTGATAAGGATTATCTACATCTAAGACTCTTAACTGTATTGGTTTAAAAAAACAAAAAAACAAACAAACAAACAAATATAACCTTACCACTACACTTGAGTTTCCTGTCCAAATAATCTCGTCCTGCCTCTCACTTCCTTAGAGGCATGAAATTATGTAACATGTTTTTTTTTTTCCAGTTAAATTCTGATTCAGTTATTCTCAGTGAAGAATGGTTCAAAATGAAACGTTAACAATTTAATTATACATTGTAAAAAATTCAGTTATAATGATATCCTTACATAATTAATGATAACCAGTTTTGAATTACCTAGAGAAATTTGTTCCATTTTTTTTTCTTTTTGTTTCTCTCTTGTCTCTCTCTCCCCCTCTCTCTCTCTCTCTCTTTGTTTCTCTTTTACACACAAACATGCTCTCTCTCTCTCTCTCTCTCTCTCTCTCTCCCCCTCTCTCTCTCTCTTACTCTTGTAGTCAATGTATTTGCTTTTTCTCCTCTACATCTCTCATTCCTCATCTTTCTCTCTTTCTCTTTCTTGCTTCTCTTCCAAATTTACAGACATCACAGCATTGTTACTGACTCTGTCTGATCCAATATTTTACATCATCATTGATTCTCTGGCTCACTTGTTGCCATACTGACATATCGAAATAGTACAGAAAAGACACAAGCATATAAGATAGAAGTACACTGAACACATCACCCTGCTGGTCTAGTTGAGGGACACACCATCAAAAGGGGAAAAATAAAGACTGGCGAAAGTAATGGATTTCTTCAGCGTGGGGTTTGAGGGGGGCATAGAAAAAACGTACTGGGAAGACATTCATTTATTGATATGTTTGTTGCAATCATTTGTATTACGTAGCGTGAGTTACACATCACATTGTGTGTACCACAGTAACAGTACAACTAAAACAAAGTTACACTTTGGTGACACCACAGAAGTTTCTATACAGAAAAATGTGATTTACATATTATTATATTATACAGACCACAGAAATAACACAGAATAAACCAGACATTCCACATTTTGAAAACACCACTGACAATTTTATCTAAATAACCAAATGAAAATACATACGTAAGAAAACAGACTGTCAGTAAAAACAGACATCAGATTTGTGCCCATGTCATAATTTCGGTGATTATAAAGACCAGCTTTATTACTTCTTTACTTGGTGCCCTGCATCATGTGATCTAGTTTTGTCTAGTTACAAAATACACTTATATATGTATATATTATATATTATCAATGTCATTTTTTAAATAAACTATGTTTAATTTTTGTAAGGGTTTGGCTTGCTCTATTTCTTTCTCTGTTTTCTATCAGAAGATTTGTTTTGTTGGGGTTTTTTTTTGGTGTTTTTCCTCTACCAGTAGCCAAAACAAATCTACTTTGAAAATTGTTCATTTACACCTACTGAACACAGCTGCATTGTCACACACAAGAGCAACAGTAGTTCAACAATATAACATACCATATCTATGCAACAAATAGCAACAATGCAGGTTCCGTAGTGTGCTTTACAAAAACTGTACTAAATAATGATGGTTGGGGACACCAGGGGGAAGTAGCTAATACTTTGCCAACAACTAGATTGTTTCATTAAGCTCAGATGGTGAAAACTGACAAAGGAATTAATTGTTATGGTGATAATTCTTACAAAAGTTACAACATTATTGTTTAACTGGCACCGGGGTGTATTTTCATCGTCTACAATATATAATTAACCATTTCTTCAACCATTTCTTTAGCTCCAAAATACCAAACAGTTTCATAGAAAGTTCATATTTCAACAATAACAATAGAATCAAGATATCAAAATTTAGTGCAAATTAGAAAAAAAAAAAAAAAAAGACAACAACAACACAGAAAACAACAACAGCTACAGCCACAACAAAACATGAGATCCAACACGATGAAATCAGGCATTCGTCAAACTGATGCGACTGGAGGAATCCATAATTTTCCAACAGTGAGTAAATATTAATATAATTTGTTTGCTTGCTTTTTCTTTTTTCTTTTCCTTTTTTTTTTTTGTTTTTGTTTTTTCTTTTTTTTTTTTGGGGG
>JBCAUA010041580.1:0-11934 GCA_038406235.1 Peronia verruculata
AAAGAAAACACCCCCCCCCCCCCCCCCCCCCCGTTTCTGATTTTCAGAACGAGGGCAACAAGCCCCCAGGTCTTCATAACATTTCCAGTCAAAAGATTATGTAGATTTAATATGATGAATATCACTCCCTGGATCTATAATATGTAAATTTTAACCGCCTAGTCAGTCTGCATGAATTTATGTCTGCATACATGTATTAGAAAAGTCGAAAAATGCCTGGTGTTTTCTGACTGGAGAGTTAACAATTCAAAAGCAAACTTGTCAGCTGTGGGATCATAATTATGGATCATTCATACATCTCAAACCTCGTTTGATGTTTGCTTTATGACATATCTATGGGAGTTTATCCCTTCTTGTGACAGTTTAGTTGCGCGGATTCTTGCGCGGAGTCTTACGGGTATTCTGCGCTTTGTTGGAAATCTGGTATGGTATTGTTCTGCCTGTCTTTAAGACCTTACGTCAAACTGTGTCTTTGTCTTTCTCTCCTCCTATCTTTCCCTGTCACTCTCTTGCCTTTTCCCCTCTTTTTTTTTTTTTTCTTTTTATTCATTCTCTCTTTTATCATTCTTTCCTTTGTTTTGTTTTTTTTTTTTTTTGCTTTGTTTGTCTACTCGTGTCATTTTTTTTTTCTCTATGCAGTTTCTGTAAAAATTGAGAATGGTCTATTCCCATTGTGAAGGGCTAGGGCTTCAGAAATTCAGAATATTTGATTTGTCAAGCACTTACGACTGCTGAATTCTTATCAAACATTTGATCGACATCATTGATTTCTTTCTCGATACATCTGTAGGAATGTGCGTCATAGGTTTGATCAATCAGCAGCCATTTACTGAGTTTTATTTCGATATTTTGCTAAATTTCAGTGTTTGACAACCAACGGAAAAAAAAAAAAAATGTATTGTTTCAAATTAAGAACCAACACTGCTGGAAAAGGATTAGGTGGGACAGTAAAAGAAAAAGAAAAGCATTCCAAGTAATCAATTCGTAATCTCAGAATACAAAAGAGTGTGATATTGCCTCTTGAAAAAAAAAAGTAAAGTAATTTTCAGTGCCAACGGAATAGAAGTCCAGAAAGCAATTCATCGAGCCTTCTTGATAGCGTGACCTTTGAGAACCCTGGCCCACTATTTCCGCCCAGGTAACGTAAAGACTCTGAAGAATTACATTTTATATAATAGCAAGGTCAAAATGAGAGCTGATAACGTTACGTTGTCTACACGCCTGCCAACCACCTGTGATGATTACCTTGGTGGAGCGTTATACAAAAGTGAGACCCACCTCTACGAGGTCTGGCACGAAGGGGGGGGGGGGGGGGACCACAACTGACACGTGACGGAAATGCCACCTGGCGTCTTTGTTTTGCTTGTTTTGCTTCTTTTGTTTTGTTAACGACAATCACCTCCCGCTTCACCTCCCCCACCCCCACCCCACCCCTTTTTTTCCCAGACCGTCAGATAGCCTACTATTTACTTCCTCGGATGATGGTCGTACCTCTATCCTCTTCCTGTCATGGTGTCCATGTGGTTGCCGTACTAATGACTTATTTTTCCTCACTCTGCATCACATGGATCTGTCTTGGTGGTGAGTAGCCCCTTCCTACTCTGGTGCTGTCACCATGCTACTCTAGGTGGCCTTCAATCCTCTTATCCTCAAGGTTTTGGTTAAATGTTTATATTCCCTATTATTACATTTACAGTTTTATTTACCTTTAAATTGAAATTAAACTCCTTTGTGGTTTAAAAAAATAGTTATCCTTATGTTATTTCAGTTATATTTGTTAGTGTCAAGTTTCCTGGGCTTTTTAAGTTTTTTTGTTTTTTTCTTTGTGGATACTACTCTATTCTTTTGCTGGTTTATCGTGGGCTATCTTTATTTGCCTTGGATCTTTTATTTACTCTTCCGATTTTCTATGGTGATTAATTTTTGCTCTATTTTAAAATAGGTATTATGTACATATATTTACATATTTATTTATATTTAGTTTTGCAGTTTTGATATTCTATACAGAGGAGTCCAGGATCGGAGTGGAACATTGATTCCAGCGTATTCGGGCTGTGTTCCCATGCGCTGATCGCAGTGACCGGAGACCGTGTAGAGTAACTTGTTTGCGTTTTGTGTATTTTCCATTTTATTATCATGTTATCGGCCGCAGGAGTCTCGGGTCGGGGACAAACGTAACTTCTAACCTACTCGATTTCGGTTATCTTTCCAAGGGCGAAGAGCAAAGAAGCTGTCCATAGAATGCTGGCTTCCTCTCTCGCTCTCAGCACCGCGCGTACCACCAACATGGCTTTCGCTGATCAACTGAGGTCAACCCTCACAGCACTAGCAGCGTCGCCCTATTACCCGCATGTCTAATATGAACGGCTCGGCTCTCTCTCTCTCTCTCTCTCTCCCGCTTCCGTCCCATCTATTGACTTTCCCTCTCTATCTTTTTGCTTCTCTGTATTAATAACTTTATCGACCCCTGTTTCTGTTATGTTTTAAATCAGTCAACTGTGTCAATGAAATAATAATAATTTTACATTTTCATATCTGGCACTAGATAAAGTGTAGTTGCAGGTACTTGCATTGTAAACATGGATATAAATGAGTTACATCTAGAGCGACAACAGATAATTTAGATCTTGATCTGTGAACTGCAATGTGCATGTGATAGCACATTTCTGTGTGATACGGGTCATGGGACATCGATGCCAATATACTGGGCTTCGGTTGTGTTATCACAGGCCAAGCAGAGAAAATGGTTTTACTATTTTATTTCATTTTACTTTATTTTATTTTTGTTTTATGTTTTAAAATTTATGTCATTGTACTTTATTCTATATTATATTGGTATTCTGGCTTTTGCTGTTTGTGTATTTTGACGGCGTTCATTTTGAATACGTAATGGTTTTATAGCGTAAGTATATTTTTCCTTTCTGTTAGTAACACCGTACCATGTTTTGTCTGTCAGTGGCATACAGTGTGTTCTATAGTGTATATCCTGTTGCATTGTGGGTATTTGATAATTGATATAAAGCTGACAACCATTGTCCTTCATGTCAAATTTGTTGTTGTTGTTGTTCTCAGCAAGCTACACTTTCTGTCACGTGTTTGCCACTATACAAATAGCTAGAATGATTGCCCTCAACCTTGATAAAGCTGTGCCGCGGTATGCCATACTTCCATTCTTTTTACTGTCTTCACTATAGTAACGCATAGTCAGGGAAGGCACTTCATTTCCTTGACAAATAATTATATTCCATTGAGTGCAAGAGATCAAAGATATAAAGTAAATCAAGCACTTGTAGTCAAAATGAATTTCTATAGTAATGGGAAAGATATGTATGAATAAATCCGTCAAAATACTGCACAAACCAAAATGATCTATTGACGACATGTACTTTGTATTATCAGTGCCACTTCAGGAAAATGAGGCTCATGGCACACTAAGACGTTTTTTTTAAAATTATTTTTAATCACGATTTCATTTGTAGATAGATGTAGCTCAAATTTGCTGTGAGAAGTCTTTGAAACCTGCAGATGTCATATTTAGATATTATGAGTAGTATCTAATCATTACAGTTATGTTTGAATTTTTCAAAGGTTCATGTTTATTGTTGTCTCACAAAATTACTGACGCATCCACCTATTTACAACTTTATTCTACAGAACATAAGGGTCAGCTTTCGAAACATGTTTGTCATGTTCTCGTGCACACCTGAGTAATCATGAACATAAATGTTAAAGAACCCCGAATTTAGCCAGAGTGCAACAGACAATGTTTACTATTTCGGCAATACTTATTTGTTCTCTTGATTTTACAATCCACCTGTTAAATGAAGTCGGCTGGTTATTATTTGTGTTCACAACTGCATGAGCTGACCCAGAGTGAACTTTTAGTGCAATCAGTGCATAGCTGACACAGACAGTCAGTGAACTTTTGGCGCAATTAGTGCATAAGCTGACCCAGAGAGTCAGTGAACCTTTTGTCCAATTGGTTCATAAGCTGACCCAGAGTCAGTGAACCTTTTGTCCAATTGGTGCATAAGCTGACCCAGAGAGTCAGTGAACCTTTTGTCCAACTGGTGCATAAGCTGACCCAGAGAGTCAGTTAACCTTTTGTCCAGTTGGTGCATAAGCTGACCCAGAGAGTCAGTGAAGCTTTTGTCCAATTGGTGCATAAGCTGACCCAGAGATCAGTGAGCCTTTTGTCCAATTGGTGCATAAGCTGACCCAGTGAACCTTTTGTCCAATTGGTGCATAGGCTGACCCAGAGAGTCAGTGAACCTTTTGTCCAATTGGTGCATAGGCTGACCCAGAGAGTCAGTGAATCTTTAGTGCAAATTGGTGCATAAGCTGACCCAGAGAGTCAGTGAAGTTTTAACTCAATTAAGTGCATAAACTCACCCAGAGAGTCAGTGAACCTTTAGCGAAATTAAGTGCAAGAAATTAAAACTCAAAGAACAAGCTTGGTGCCTGTACGGTCTGCTGCTGACTTGACCTTAGTTCCTAGATCACGTATGCATTTGCAAAGAACATTCTGTTCGGCTTGCTGCATTTCCATTATCATCTTTCGTGATTTTTCTCATCATTCATTTACCATCCCATCATCAAAGCTCTTGTAAAATGCTCAATAGGCATTAATGAGCATACCGAGACCGGAGAAAAAGACATTTAAAATACATCCCGAGTCCGAAAACAAAACAAAACAAAACAAAAACAAAAAACAAAAAAATAAATAAATATAACACCCACTATTATTGCCCAAAGAGCCTACTATATGAAAACAGGAACTCTATCGCTCTTTGCTGAGAGACGACAGGACACAGTCATAAATAATAATAATTGCCACAATTCCATGTAGCAGGCCATACATAATACTTTTGATGCTCTTGTGCTTAAGCTTTAAGATGAATATTCTATTTTGGCACAGATTATCAGACGGTTGGACCTATCTAAATAAAATGGACGGCAACACAACGAAAATTGTTTCTCTTACCCACATACCCTACGGATTTTCCTGTTGATTTTAGACTGCGGGCGCTGCAATGAGACTTCTATGTGGGCATAAAGAAAGGGAGTCCATGAGCATTAATGGTTGATTGACAGGCTTAGGCCTGTTAGGTGAATTAAATTCATAAGAAAGGAGCTCACAACATTCTTTATTTAAGACACCTCTAAAAACCTCCATAAAATCGTACTCAAAAGCAGAAAATAGGAACAAATTTGAGCTACCAGTTAAAGCTTGTAGAAATCTCTTGACCACTATACAGAAAGAATGACAAGATGTTAGGAGCATAAAAAAGTATGGGAGACTCACTTATATCAACCCTTCAACAAATGAAGCTAGGAACAAGGTGATAGGATAGTCTGAGGGTAAAAGGGTTTATAACATAAGTAAGGACATAACAACAATGCGCATCGTCGAAACACCGATCCTGCGTCACAGCATCCAAAGATGGAGCCAAATAGTGAGGTCTTCAAGCTTTGTAACTCTTCCATTCTCAGTCCCTTCCCTTCTCCCACCACCTGAGTGTGGGCTATAAGACTTATAATTAACAGAAGATGGCAGACAGTTCTCGGACTCTGACGAGCTTTGTATTTCTATATCCAGCCCTCTAATATTGGTTGGTTTTATTTTCTGTTTTTCATTAGTTTTGAAGTTTGTGCTCAGCCTTCCAGACGCGCCTTTTTCAATAAAATCTTTCCTGTTATCATTAAAGCTTGTTTCTCGCAATGCATGTCTTACGCCTAGGTCACGGTAACTTTATGCGTCGCCAGTCATCCTTGTCAACGTGGTATCAAATCGTTCAGTTAGTGTTTTTATACTGCTGAATGAAAGTTTTAGCAAGAAAATCTTAGAATCTGGGAGGCCTTACTGTCCTAGAGGCCAAATGTAATTTTAAACGGCTACACGACCACTTAAATCCAAGGGAAGAAAATATTGTTTCAATACTGAGATTGCATCTAAATATGTGAAACGCTTAGGTTGTTACTTATCTCTAAGCTTAATTGTGATTAAAAAAAAAAAAACTTTGAGTATTGTTTTTTTTTATGTTGTTTTTTTTTAAAATGGTATTTTAGTGTTGGAAAATGTGCTAGGAAATTTCATTTTAAAAAAAATTAAAAAATTTAGGAGGGGGGGGGGGGGGGAGAAGAGCACTTGTACAATATCATAACATTTATATCTCACTTCCGATGCGATGTAACGTAAATATATCTCACCATAGAATTTAAACACAGGATTCAAAATTGTTTTGAAAAGAATGAAAATATCAATTCACGTGATATATCAATAGCTTAACCCTGAATTATACAGAGCCCTGGCTGCTAAATGAGGCCGTAGATCTTCGCGATTTCATTATATATAGGCAAAGGGTGCAAAAGGCACTTGCATATCACCTCTCCTAGCAATACCTACGAGTTTCAGTGCAAGGGATGACCACTATGAGGTGAGAAAAACTGCTGATCATGCAAATTATCAATGCAGCTATTCTAAACTGACTTTCCTCGTCCTATAAATAGCGCAATTTGCTTTCTTTCTGCTACTAATAACTCAGATATCGACTATATGTCATAGTAAAGGTCAAAAACACTCTTGGTTTTGCACTCAAATATGGGGGACACACAGAGGCCCTCAAGAACCCGAAAGTGTTTCTTATAAAGATGGGGGGTGGGGAGCAAAATTCGAAAACAAATACGTCCAGAGATCCAAAACACGGTAACAAGAGACACATAAGTCATGAAAAGAGGACTAGTATGTAAAAACAAAGGCTGTTCCGAGCCCGAACGCCGAACACAAAACTCTTCATGTCAAGTTGTCGCTGGAAAAAAAAAAAAAACTAAACGTGTTTTTGCTATCTCCTTTTTTGTTTCGAAACCGATTCAAACCAAAATTTGGAATGCATCATTGTCACCACAAAACCCAAAAAGTTACTAATGTGCGTTAAATTCGGTGGGTAACTTTTAGAGAAAATGGGTTTTTTTGTTTGAAAAAATGGCGAAATTTGAATTTTCGCTATATGGCATTTTCAAAATTTAAAAAAAAAAAATTTGTATTGCATATATTCACCACATTTTGTCAAATTTCTTTGAAATTTGGCGGAGGAAATAGATTTTAAAATCAGTCGATTTAGGGATGCCAAAATCCAAGATGGCCGCGCTGCCATGGCAAACGTATGAAAAAGTCGATTTTTTCCATTGTTTTACTCTAATTTGGACAATCTGAATTCGATAGAAAAGGTTAAAATAACCTAACTTTAATAATATTTTTTTAATGACTTCCAGGACGCGTCCCCCCCCCCCCTTAAATTGTCCAAATAAAATAAACACCGATAATTTAAAAAAAAAAAAACGATTTCAGTCGGGCGTATTGCATCTAAATAAGCAAAACCCCTTTTACTTTCATTTTTTTTTTTTTTTTTAGTCTTCTTATATGTATATCTTTCGATTTTTGTAAAAATTACTTTTTGTGCACCTGAATAAATATACTCCATAGATTTTTTTTTTTTTTTTTACTTTTTGAGAGGTATGATTTTTTTTTTTTTTTTTTCTGTATATATTATAATATCTTTGAATCTCTGTATGTCTGAGAGAGCACCAATTATTGCCCGCCCAGCTGATATTTTGCTTTAGGAGGGTAAGGAGAACACATGAAAGAGATTCTGATAAAGTTTCTAGATTCAATATTTTACGAAAGTGGCTCACTATAAACTTGCACCTAAATAAGGAAAAACAGTAGTTTCATTGTTTAGGTGCAATGCATTTGAATTGAATCGTCACTTTCATCATATTTGTTAGTGCAGATGACACTGGTTAAATTGCAATCGGCAACTGCTTCGCTCTACCTTTTATGTGTATTGTCTTACTTCAGTTTCATGTTCTAAACGTCACCAGCGCCGTGTTTGCACCAAGGACCTTCAAAAGTTAAAGTTTGTAAAATGTGTCGTAGGTTTTGAAGTCGAGCCCTTCCAGAAGTAGTTACTCATGGACGAGGGCCTCTAAATATACCAAAGAGATGTCAACGTTTTCAATATAGAGCACAAAGACAAGAATAACAACAAACAAATGCGACAATACTCATGGAATAAAAGCTAATCTATTTTGTAAGTGAGCTCAGGACAGCTTTGTCATTTTTAAGCCTTACTCCAGTCCCCCCCCCCCCCTTTTTTTAATTTTTTTTTCTTTTGCACTAAAATATGAATATTGCGAATGATCTGTTTGCTGCTGTAAAAGCTTTCACATTTTCAACGACTACGCCTGATATAACATGGAAAATAGAAAAAAGCGTCTCCTGGTAACAGCTTGTCAGCGGGGAATAAAAACAATTTATTGTGTGACTGGCCTCTCCATGGGTATCCGCGCCAGACATGACAATTGTGCTAATTGTTAGAAGGTTCATCTTTGAACAGCAGACTGTGTGATGTTATTATGACATGCTTTTGAAAATAATACTGTTGATGAAAGACAATCATTTCATCAATGGACAGCATCTATATCGCCAACAACTACGACGTCCTTCCGTCACACTACGTAATAAATGACATTTTTTATTCTGCACGCTCCTGCTTGCAAAATGTTTGAGATATAATCTACAAAAATGTTCAAAGACTAAATTCGGTGCATTTTCGTAGAAAAATTCTACGTGTGCATAGGCATCAACACGCTCACATCTGATGCAGTCATAGTAACATTATATGATGGTGTGGTTAGTGTGAACATCTAAAAGCAGGCCTATTTAATGAAAGAGGAACGTAATGAATTGTTCGTTTTTTGTTTTTTTTCCCCATAAAAAATGACCTTGCTTTCTTACCACTAGATGAAATAATGTTCTCTAGTGAGAGTAATCTTGATATCATCGAGCATGTATATGAAAAAATAGTTTGTTTCAAACTCTATTTAATAGACCTATATCTTTATTTTGCTGATGGAATACCTTTACAAGAGAGAGAGAGAGAGAGAAAGAAAGAGAGAGAGAGAGAGAAAGAAAGAGAGAGAGAGAGAGAAGGAGAGAGCGTTTTGCTTTGAAAGGAAATTTGGATCAGAAAGAAAAGACGACAGAATCATCTCAGACCATGGTTTCCTCAGCAGATTCTTAAATTACGTCACAACAAAGGAAACAAACCCGTTCGCTCTCAGTTCATGATTAGATAGTAAATAGACAGTTTTGGCAGAAAAGGCTGGGTTTTTTTTTTTTTTTAATTGCTACCACTCAAACATTACCCCAAAGGAGACATTTACGGACAGATTCCTGAAGAAAAGATCTGGATGATTTCTGTTTGGAATTTAATGTGAGGATGATTCACTTCGAAGAGATGTTGGAAGATGACGAGAAAAAGGACAGTGGCATGGAGTGAAATTGTAAAATGTGTCAATCTGCGGTTGACTGGGGGTCATTAAATTTGTCCATAGTATAAATTCAGGGGAAAAAATGGTAGTCGAGTAAAGAATGGTGGAAGCCAAAAGCCATTGGTATTTTTCTGTCTCTACTGTACTTTTGAGATACGTTGAGCTATTAGATTCTGGTCAGACTGTAATTGTAAAATGATTGAAGAGAATAATCAAACCAAAAACAAAACAAAATAGACAAAGAATTATCGAAACAAAAACCTCCCGCTGTAAAGTGACCATTATCTTGAATGTTCAGGGTGAATTAGTCTGTCAACCCCTCTATCCCAACATTCTATCCCAGTGAACTATGTAAACCTACTTGACCCAGGTCTAATGTGCGAACTGCTCAGGCGGGCAAATGCTCGGTCGCGATGATTTATGCAGCATCTGTCATCAAAGCGCATACACTATTAAATAAGATAGTGATCATACAGTGTTGGTGGACACATGCCCTGACCTCGTCAGTGCCAACAGTGTAGCCAACAGTATGATTCCCTGTCGTTGAAAATGATAGGTTCTCTTCAATGAGGGTGTCCAGGAACTTATTTTTAATGATTACAACCCCGTCATTGTCTCTCCTGCCTCTTTACGCACAGGTGATAAAAAATCTGCAAAAGAAGTACATCTAACCATTAAAACGAGTTTGCATAATTCACCGGGACAATAAAAAGCTTATCGTATAAGCTTTTTCCTTTAAGAAAATGCTTTTTTAATTCTAAATCAGATCTGTCCGTTAACAAAGTATCTGCCCGAATTTGATGTTCAAAAATGAATAATTCCCCCCTCCCCCTCCCCCGAGATGGTAAACATTTGTCATGGATTCGGAAAAATAGGAGAACTTGTCGATTTCGTCAGCGCAAACAAGCATACTAATTTGCATTAATATTTTGCAGTTTCGTGATCAGGGCCCCCAGTCACCTGCTTTATATCCACTCGCTGCGTAATTCAAATACCCTATCATGGTGTGTAATGTTTCCTCAGTTGCAATGAAGGCGTGCGTGCAAGAATTGAATTGGACCTACTTCTGCTGCACACACAGAGAACTTTCATGATGAATTTCTTTTTCATTTTAGATAAGCTTGGCTATTCACAGTCCTCTGAGCCTGACATTTGCCTTCAGAGCTATAAAAAATAAAATAAACTTTGTATTGCTCAAGTCTCCACGGGTGAATGATCTTAGATGTTGGGAACATTCCGGGGGATTTCTACTGAAATGCCAAACTTTGGTCTACATAATTGTAAGCAGCATTTCACTACTGACCGTTTCGTCCGCTGCGAGCAGTAATATAATATTTTGATTCCAATTCCTTCGCCCACCCATCAACTATTGCGTCGTGTTCGACAGCACTCTGATATTCCAATCCTGATATAGTTCATATTGACCGGCTTGGTCACCGTCAGTAGGCTACTGCCGTGTACACGTACACTCTGGCGTGGTCCGCATACTTTGCTTTCTGTTAGGATGAATTAGTCTTCCAACCCTAAAAGTGGTAGCTCTGCATGTGTATGTAGCTTGATTAAAAAGAAAGCTTGGGCAGAGTATTTAGATTTTTGTTGTTGTTATGTTGACATTTCACCCAGACAGGGACAACCCCACCTATTCGTCATTTCATTTTTTGTCTCGAACTTTAAAAATTTTGAAATGTACCTGATGGGCACACAAGAAGCCAGGGATTCGATGAGCCACTGAAAAAGTTTCTTATCTTTCCTATTCCCTCGAGAGTATTTTAATCCACTTTTCATCGAGAAGTAGGCTCTCAATCTCTCGAACCCCGTGCGGCATCCATGGAAATTACAATGGAAATGCCCATATATGTTTAAAAGACATGTATCTGTTTTCTCAAAGAAAGCATTGTTAGCATGTTTTCAGAAACGCAAAATCGGAGGAAATTAAACATTAATGGAGACAGACAGAAACAACAACTATACGTCGATGGCCACGACATGCTGTGAAGAATTACAAATTTCCCTTAGTACTCTCAAACGACTGAAAGCTTATCGTGGCCCTGTGGTCTTTTGGGGCAAAGAAGTGGATAAATAGTGATGGCGAGAACGAGATATATCAATAGAAAGAGATATGATAGACTCGAGAAATGGCCAAAATAAGAAAACATGGCACAAGATTGAGTCTGCGCATGTGAGTGCATAAGCTTACATGATCATCTGTCCTTTCCTTCTTTACAATCGATTATATTCCATGGTTTTTAACTAACTGCTATGTAGACATACTGAGGTCAGCCAGCAGCAATGGAGCTGCTCCGACTACAGTGACGCTTGAACTGCGCTTCAGCAATCAAATAACATGTAATCTTCAGTGACAACAATAACAACAAATTAATAAATAATATAACCGCGAGGAAGACGACGATGACATTGGCAAGCAACGGCAACAATAACTTCAGGAATGGGACGAACAACACAAATCACATTCATATATGTAAAAGTACAGGTATCACTTAATTCCTATCATATCACATGCAAACCCAATCTATCTATCTATCTATCTATCTATCTATCTATCTATCTATCTATCTATCTATCTATCTATCTATCTATCTA
>JBCAUA010041591.1:0-31632 GCA_038406235.1 Peronia verruculata
CCCCCCCCCCCCCCCCCCCCCCAACTGCCCAAAGTATTTCATTATCTAAACTAAATATTGTTACAGGCATTTCCTGAAGTTGTCTCAACACATAGCCATTACACCTTATAGTAACTGATTGTGATTTTTGTCTTAATAAAAGAATACACATGTCTCCGTGAGATAAAAGAATAGGACTGAAGCCAATAGAAGATGTCTAACCTTGCGTGCATTCCAGGTGGCATTGTGGTTGGCTAGATGCATAAACTTATATATGAGATCTGGCTGATTCAAGTCTGTGGCAATGGCACACAATTCCTTGTAAGTAGAGAGGCCTCCTCTAAAACAATGAAAGAATCCATTTCATACAAAAGACAATTCCATGTACTTACAAATTGTCAGAGGGAGATGTAAAAGTAAGATATAATATTGATGGGCACATTCAGATACAACAAATGAGTTTACTATGTAATGTAATGACAATAAATGTCACAAACATTTTGTTCCATATAGAGCTGGGTAACAAGTAGAACTGCTTTAACAATTCTGCTACACTATCGTCTACTGGTTATTGTGTCAAGCATCTCTTCAAAGACAATCCTATTTTGAGAAATGATTAGGGGAAATGAAAGTCAACTATTTCCTCATTTCATGACAGACTCACCCATCTGGTGCTTTGCCCAGTGCACCACTTTGGAACACAGTTGTGTCAGCTGTCACTTCCACCTTTGTACTATGAAAAATAAATAAATTTACAATGCAGTTAAATACTATGATACAAAAGCTCATTAAGCACAGGAAAACAACAGCCCTCTTAAACAAATATTAATACTACTTACAAAGGAAAAATATGTGAAAAACAACAACCTATATATGGACCTATTGACACCATCTATAAAACTTCCAAGATACACAAATATCTTTCAATTCGGATTCTTAGATGCTGAAAGGTATACAGTGGAATCCCTTAATTAAGACCTGGCTAAATGTAGGCAAAATCAGATCACATTAGAGGGGGGTCTTAATTCAGGGTTATAGGCTCTGACTCATGTGCCTTGAGCAAATTCCCTATGACACAATGGAGCAAAACTCTTCTAACAAAAATTAATATCATCTTTTTAATTACTGTAGGTCCTACTTCAAGTTGTTTCCATCAATTCTAAAAAAGACAAACAATGAAAAAATGACAACAAAAAGAAATGTCTCAAACAATTTCTGTTTACCATACATAAAATAAGTAGACATGACCATTTGGCTAACATGATCATGCGTGTTATGGACAGACCGTCGTCTTCTGTCCAATGATGTATGCGTAAAGACATGTAATCATCCGCATCCGCCCAGACTTTTGAGTGGAAGATCCCAGAATGAATCTAAATCTAGATCTACATCGTTTAGATTGTGGCTGGCAACAAGCGGACAGAAAGTGAAAGCACAAACTGAGGGGCAGGGTGGGACATCACCGTTAATCAAAGATAGAGGTTCAAATGGGAACAACATGAGCCATCGTGGACCAAGTGATGATCGGATCATCAATGATGGGCGCATGTGAACCACCATTTATTGTGAGGGCGTGACGGGCAGGGTGAAACACATAACACTAGATGCCATGTCTCGACTAGGCTATATCATGTACTGTTGGCCTATAGAAGCCTTAGCAACGGCGACAGGCAGGACCACTGCCCACAGCAACAGACTGGAGAACAGTTTTCTTGCTGGACTATGAATGAAACCTATACTCTGGTGGCATTCTGAGTGACACCAAAATGCAGAACAAATAGTATAAAATATCCGAATTCATTCGAATGCGCAAGTTTTTAAACAGCTTGTCCTGTACACCAGTGAACACATGGCGCGCAGCTGTGATAATCATTATCTTCGGCCTACTACTAGTAGGACTAGATTAGTACTATGAGTGGAGGGAGACCTTCCTCTTGGGCTTTCAGTTTCGTGGGGCTGATGCTTGTGCATGATAAACTGCCTAGCAAAGGTCATAATACAGGGAAATTTTGTTTAAAAACAGTGCAGAACTACAGGTCGTAGGTAACATTTGAGGGGAAGTCGCTATTCCTGGATACTTTACATAGAGAAATATATCTGTCACTGAGAAAACAGTCACAACAGAGGAGAGGTCGCTGTTAAGGGACTCGTTATCATGGGGTTCCACTGTACCTGTTTGGGACAAACAGACTAGAACCAACAAGTTGGAAAGTTACCATCATTAGCATCAAAAAGCTTCAGTTCAAACACTTGTCTATACATTAATACTGATCAGGTTTAATTTTGTAATCTTTATTTCCAGAGAAAATTTTAATTTAATGCTCTGAACTTGTGAGTTGCTATATCTGCCTTCCATATTTCGCACACCTCTCTTGTCACACAATGTGTGCAAATGATCCTACATACTAATAGAGAACGTTTATATAGATTTTATGCTGGAATAACCCTTGGGAGATCTACCTCTTTCCTGTCATCAGAGTCTCCACCAGTTCTGAGACCAGGGAATCCTTCTGTTCAGGTGTGCACACCTCCATAATATGGGCCAGGCCTTTGCTGGCCATGTCTTGGGTGATCTCTGACAGAGAAAAATCATTAAACAACAATGTGAATAACCAAGCTTCATATTTTGCAGGTTTGGAATATATGGCATAGAAACATTCGAAACAATCAAATATATTCTGAATTTCAACACTGACATAAGAAGATGAATATAGTAATATCATTGAAATGAGATGAAGAAGTTCTGAAATCTATTTCTGATTATTACTGGAAAACTATAAAATCAGTCTCTAAGTAAAGGCACTCTACATTTGCTCCACTGGACTACAAAAACTTAACATTCTGTTCCCCACACTGACAAATGATGTAAAACAATAAGAATAATAAGATCAATCTGTCTAATGTGGCTCGGTCAGTTTCTTTTCATACAGGAATATTCTATTTCATGCAAGCTAGAAACACCACATTCTGAATGATGCCCTGTAAACAATAGTTGCGAATGTTTTTTAGAAAATATTTTCCTCTATAAAGAGTTTGAAAGTTCCTGAAGAATTACAAACAAATCTATCCTTCCTTTGAAATCTCAAAATATATTCTTATAAATCTGCAGTTACCATCACTTGCGGAAAGCATGCGCATAAATCCTCTCTGAATGTCCAGCAAAGATTTTTGTAGTGCAGGGTGGTGGCCAGTCTGGCGTATCAAAGTCAACAGCCAAATACATGCACCCTGGCCAGAGAGAAGGGCAAATCAGATTCTAATCTAAATCACACTAAATTTAGGGAAAAGGAAATCTAGATAAATATCCAATTCGCAGCTTTGGGGGTGACATTCTCAATGCATTCAAGGTTTTCACTCATTCATTCATCTCTGGTCCACATGAACAAAGCAGGGAGTAATGTGGCACAATTGAGATAACAAAACAAACAAAAAAAATGAAAGAAAGAATATGAAAAGAGCCTGCATTATAGAAAAAATATCTGCAAATAGGTCAGTTAAAATTTAAAGGAAAACTTTATGATCATCTTGTTTCAATGCAAATTTTTTTTATTCTCTAATAAAATATAAAAGCTGTCACTTTAAATTTCAGTTCGATCACCACCAATCATCTGTCAGCATCGCTGGATATACTGCTGGCAGTTGCAGTCAATGACACCACAGGATAATTTACCAGTTTGTTTCAATCATAAGTAAATAAGCATAAATCTTATAGACATAAACTGCGACTTTCTTAAGCAAATACAATGTTGATAAGTTTCGACCACAGAAAAACTACAACAGAAGCTCACCTGTCGCAAATGAGGGTTGGAGTGACAGATATACTTTGACAGCAGCTCCGTCAAAAACCACTCCACATCATCCTTCATACCATCAACGCTTGCCTAAAGAGGCAATTAAATTTTTTAAAAAATGTAACCTAAAACAAAAAAACTTTTCACTGGCCACCAAGATTTTAAACAAAAAAACTAATTTTAAAATTTACAGAGACACTTTTAAAAGGAAAAAAAAAGTGTTAGCTGTATTTTTTTCTATTCTGTGAAAGAAATTTTTCTTCCAATTGAATTGAAATTGAAATAGAAAATAGCAACAAATTTAAAAAACCTCAGTTGCTGAATGAAATAAAAGAAAAAAAAAAAAAAAAAGAAAAAAAATGTGTGTCAAACATGACAAATTCTTTGTCATTACCCTTTCTTCTTCAATATCCTGTAACAATTTTTGGTAGAAAACTTGACAAATTATAATTAAAGCAGTGAATTCTACAATGTGATTATTCAATAAAAAACAAAACAATAATATAGAAAAAAAAATTAAAGGTTAGATAATGCAAGCTTTTTATCACTGCCAATCTCAAGGACAATGACTCACTGAAAGCTCTAGTTCACTTATTTATTTCATATATTTCATTTTCTACTTAGTTCTCTACTTGGTGATTGGTACTACATGTACAGCAATAAAGCATAGTTTTGATGTTAGCACAGGTTTCGTAACATTTGTTCAAGACAATAATGCAAAACCAACTAGATGAAGATGAGGGACCGCATATAAGGACTGGTGAATATTGTTAAGTCAAACAAACAGTGATGATCATAGGTACTATGACATTTGCTCTTCAAGACATGGACATCTGGTGGTTGGTAGTACATGTACAGCAATATAGCATAGTTTTGATGCTAGCATAGGTATCACAATATTTGTTCTTCAAGGCAATTATGCAGACCAATTGCATGAAGATGAAGGACTGCTAATGACTGCTAATGAGAAATGGTGAATATTGTCAATTACAAACAGTGACAATCTGGGAAAACACATACAAGGAAAGAAAGATGTGTTTTTTCAGTTAATTACTGCTCTTTTTCTCAAAATGGAAAACATCTGAGACACTAAGGGAGCAAATTCACTTCCATATCCATTTAAGGTTGATTTTATTATGAGATAGAACAGATTATAAATTGCAGACAGAAACACCTCATACCCATATAGAACCAAGCAAGTATTGAGATTTTCACTGTAGAAATACCTGGCAATCTTACTAGGCTATAAATGACAGCAACAAGGAACAATTTTGTTCCCTTGTTTTTACCTGGTGAACTTCTTTTGAGGTGGTCCACACACACCTGCCCCTGGGTGACGTTGGGCCCATAGCCATGTCCACCAGTGACTGACCAATGGTAAACTGGAGCTCCACCTGCTTGGACTGCCCAACCAAAGAGAAAACAACTCATAAAATCTCACTGTAAATTTGTATTTACATATACAAAACATTTGTATTTACATACATATAAGCTATTCGCTTAATGTAGGATCTATGAAAAAATATAATAGAATCATCTTTTATCTATCACAATGAGATGTCATGTGCTCACCCCTGACATATTTCTCTCAAGGCGAGGGACAGAACATGCATATGGAGCAATCCTTGCTGTTAGAATTAGACTGCTTGTATATGGGAAATATTTCAGAACCTGGAGCAGAGCTGCCACTGACTTTTTTTTCTTTTCCTTAAGTTTTAACATAATTCTTCGAAGGCAACGAGGTATAACCTCATCAGTAATATTTCAGTATCTTGGACCTGTTTGGTAAAAATATTAAAACTACAGGTCCTTGCGATCAACAACTTAGATCTAGCAATACCTGAATAGCATTCAGCAAGTCTTTCATGGCTTTCTTCTTGTGTGGGAAGTCAGCATCTCCAACACAGATGTCCCCAAGGCAAGCTGCAGCTCTCTCCTTAGTCTGACAGAACAAGAACAAGCCATTCAGTACATGATTATGTCAATGAGCTAAGTTTTCATTATTCAATTCCTTATTAGTCAATTTACTGGATTATCATCATTCAATATACTATGTCAACAAGCTGGAGTTAGTCATCACTCAAATATTACATTACTATGTCTGCAAATGCCATGGCAAGCTTTTCATCTTTCGTTGCCCTAAACTTTGACAACCAGTGAACAACAAAGCAACAAGAATAGGCCTATAAGTTTCAAATATCTGATGACATTAGTTTTTTTATATTTTCTGAACATTAAGAATAGCAATGACCTTTTGAGATGAAGTTGCAACCTTATATTTGCTGCATTTATTGTTGCATAAAACAAACAAACAAAAAGCTCGAAAACTGGGTAAAAAAAGCATACAAAAACATAAACATAACATCAAAATGAACATAAAATTAGAGAACGAAGTCGTTTCTACAGCACTTGCTATGACATAACTCTGAAGTAAATGTATCTTCAGTTAGATTTAAGAGATTATGGTCATATCCCTCTTATGCTTATCACTAATGAAAGTCATCTCTCTGCCATCGGCATTAATCAACTGTTTTATACAAGATGAATCTTAATCATCTACACATATTATTAACAATCATCAGCTTGTAGTTTCATCTTACTTAGTTTGATTGCTATGAGAGAAAAAAAAAAAACTCTCATTCTTGTCAATCATATCACTGACAGCTATCTACTTAAAAACGGCACAAAACTACTGCCCATGTTCACTTTGCTGCCCTTAGAGCTTGATTTGATTTTGATAGCCAGGACATTCTAGAAAATGTCAGCACTGACAACTATATGAAGTAAAAAGATAGAGATAATTTATTGTAATATATCTACCTTGTTCGCTTCATTGCTTGTCTTCACCATAGCAACCAGAGTGTTAATGATTGACAGCTTGGTCACCTCTTTACTGGTGTCCTCTTCCACTTTGGCTTTCTTCACCTCATCTTGCGAGCTCTGCGTAAAATCTTCTCCTCCACTTTCCCCCACATCACTGTCTGGTTTGGCATCTTCTCCTGCCAATAATGGGAGGGGACCATTTCGTCCTATCTCCCCCAGTGCCAGGCAGGCAGTCACTTTCTTCATGACATTGGTGTCCCTCAACAAAGCAGCTTTGGTAGGCACAAGGATTAAATCATCAACTAGATTCTCGACATGGATATCGAAATGCAGTGGTTTAAAGATTCCTCTAAGCTATCAGGGATCATTCTATCATTCAAAAAAGCTATTTGGTTTTATCTTTGCCAGTTCAATTAAATTCCTTTGTATATTTAAATGGGATTTATTCTTAACAAATTTTAACAGCTGTTATTATTAACAACAACTCAAATCACAAACAAATATATATATGAATGTGTACACTATATATATGTTTAGCCATGTACATTATCAATGAAATCAACTCCAAGCTGTTTGCTGTGCATTCAGCTCATCTAAAAGCATCTGGTTTTCCATAATATGCATAGACCTGAGCTTTCCTAGTTTCAGATATACAACTTGTTTCCAGTATATACCCCCTGGGCTGTAGATGGCTATCTCATAAAAAAATGAAAGTAAGATATCTGCACTACTGCCACATGCTTTGAATACCACATAGTACATTTTTAAGAAATAATAATAATGTACAAATAAGAAAATTTTTGAGGAATGACAAATTTTAAATGAAATGGTGCACAAATTTCTGCTGATGACTGTACAAGCTCTGAAACACTTATACCAGTAAAAAAACAAAATGCAATAACCATTAAATTTGAGGAATATGCTTGTCTGACAACATCAGTCTCACCTATTGTCTTCACCGTGCTGGTCAACAGATTGCCTTCTATACTGTTTAGATCATAAACGGCACCCCTATTGAAAGAGAACAATTCCAACAATTTGTGTAAAGTACTGATTTTAAAATAAATGCATAAATATGAATTTTATGACAGACTTTTCTATTAACACATGGGATATGAAATAGCAGCTAATATTATTCATGTAGGCCTATTTGGTAGGTAGAGATCAAATATAGATCCAAACAATTGACATCCATGGACCATTAACAAGTTTGAACACATACATAAAATAAACTTACATTTTGGAAATTTATATAAAATAAACTCTCTTATTTTTTTGTCCTCTCATTCAATTTAAATAAAGTGTTGAGAAATCACTCATGCATACACGATTATAGATTGGCCTCTCATTGCTATAGCAACTATAGTAGATCTTCTCCAATCTCATGAGGCAACAATAGGACACAGCCCTGAGTTCAGGGAATTTATAACATGAAAACTGAAATCAAGAGAAAATTATTGCACAATTTTTACTCAACATTTAATTGCATTATTGGTCTAATTATGTTAAGACTTGACTCCAGAATAAATCCAATGACTGATAGTTTTTAAACTTAGGATTAACACAGAATAAGAGAATTGTTGAACTGCACAAAAGGACAAAAGATGTTTTCTTTCATATCATGCTAAACCATGTTGAAAAATATTTCTACTAGCAATATCTAATCTTACCTTAAAGATTTCATCTTGAGTCCCACAAAATACCCTAGAGTCAACAATCCTCCTAAAGCCAGCTCTGGATTCTGAAATTAAAAGGATAAAAACACTACTTAAATCCTACTTCAACTTCACTTTTACCATTCACTACAGCTGATGTCATTTGGGTGCATAAATGTAGCTAACACCAATATTCTCCTCCGTTTCTCTCCATCCAATTGCTCTCAAATCTTACCTCTTGTGAAAGATGTAAAATGTTCTTCCTTTTTATTAATTTTTTCTTTTAAAAATCAAATTTCATCACTGCAGCAATTATCTCAAAATTTGTTAGGTACAAATAATTAAGTTTTGGACCCTGTAAGAATGTTTACGCAATGTGTACACCCATTTCTCAGAGCCTGATCTGATTTCTCCACATTTGCTGGTACATTTGGGTCAGTCATGGCAGAAAAACTAATCAACATCCATGGCATTCTTGGTGAACTTTGGGTATTCTCAGTAAACTATTGGTGTATTTCACCGTCAATGTTACTGCTCATGGTTTACAGGCACTTTCTTCAATTCTCACTATATCCAGCTACTGTGCAGATGACAGTGTTGAACAAATTCACTCGATCATTATCTTACTGCCGTGTTATGTTCAGATTTAGATTCACTACTTAGATTCAACTTCACAACAATTCTAAGATAGGTGTTAAACTGGGAGAAAAAAATTGTTTGCTGCAGACCTTGTCTTCCAGATAGCCCAATAATTCATCCACTTCCTCACTGAACGCAGGGCCTGCCTTGGAGTGGAAGCTAACAATGGCATACAGCTCAGCTGCTGATCGCTTGATCTCATCCTTGGAACTGCTCAGCAAACCCTACCAGATAAGGTCACACTAGGTAAGTAACATGTGATAAAGAACAATGTGAGATAATGGAGCTGAAAAATGAGATGAGGTCTGACAAGACATGAAGCCTAAAAAAGCAAAGCAAGAAAAGAACGGCAGGACAAGGTGATACTGCATTTTTTTGTATAAATTCTAAAAAATAGTCTCAACACAGAGTAAGCAAGCATCCAGTATAAATATACATACTCTGCAAATCAGGCCGCTCTACAAATATAGTTTGATAAATCAGGTGGTTACATCTTACAAAACATATGACATCTACAAAAGTACTGTCCACATGAACAAGTACTCTTTATTTATCTCATGAGCACTATGCACTGAACAGGGACAAAAAGATAATAAGAATGAAAAAATCACGCACAGTGTAAAGTAAATACAGAATGCAGACTTTCACAGATAATAATCACATTATACTTTTGTTTTTGAAAAGCTTACTGTTGCATACTGTTCTAAAATATTGGCAATTAATTGTGGCATATGTTATATTCTACACCTCAATCAAATACTGAAAAAGAGTTGACAATCTATTTTATAATTTCCACATTCTGTAGGGTTTTTACTAACAGATTCTTTCAAGCCTAATCCCTATAACAAAGTTATTATCATCATTTCATTATATGTCATAATTTTCAGTAGGCTTGTGCATGATCGGTCACGATAACCAGTTATATTGTCATGGAGTTACAATTGACTAATCAATCATGAGACCGATGATCGGTTATGTTGTAGGTCATGATCGACCATGAAAGAAATAATTAACCATAGCTAAACAATTCGTTCTCAGTGACACGCGAGTCACCCTTCCCATCCCCTTTTCCCTACTACGCACATGTCAACTTCTGTAAAAAAAAAAAATGTCACTGAGCCAGTAAGAGCTGAGCTGTATTCACCATTTAACTCTAGTAATATCAAGGGGATGATTTGCCGCAATATTTTTATTCTCTGCATATTAATTAAGTTTATGATAACTATAAAATAGCAGCATGACATTCATTTCATACATGTATTGCCATTTTTTGTCTCACTGTTATTTCTTAAATATGTGTATGAATCTATATTATAGTGGAAATGTTGCATTATGTTTCCTCTGGCGCTTCTATGGTTAAGGTCATTAGAGTGGTCAACTTTGAAGCACGGGGCGCAATTTTGTATTACGTGCTTCTCACTTGTCCTCCCTATCCCGCCCCTTTTACCTCCCTCAACCCTCTCCACCATGCAAACTTCTTTGAATAAATGACTAAAACAGACCATGGTGTTTTTGCCAAATTACTGCAATATCTTGGAAAAAAAAAAAAAAGTAAAAGTCACATGAACCAGACTATTGCTGAGCAACAGATGTCTAGTAATTTTTTGCCCATCCCCATCCACCACAGGGTTCTGCCATTGGTGTCACAGTTTGACACATGGTATGTCCTTCCCAAATCAGTAACTGGTGAAACAGTTGTCACTTTTATTTATCAAATTAAAATCACAACAAATGAGAGTTGTAAGATAATATTTGGTATCAAACTGCACTAGAATTCAACGCCCGATCAATCTGTGGAGTCAGATTTGTGAATATTGAGTTTCACACCCCAAGGTTTTCTTAATCTAAGTCCCTGGTCAAAGCTCAAGTGAGCAAAACTCAGGCTGACTATGGGTGGCAGCATTTGTTGTTTTTGCTCACAATAGACTAAGTTCAAGGAAATAACCGATAACCATAACTGATGTGATGTCACACATGACAAAGAAGGAAATATTTGACCAATAAAATAATCGATCATCAATGGTCATGGGAGTCAATTAACCATTAACCGTTGGTCACGCACAGGCCTAATTTTCAATATAGAGCCATTGAGTCGAAAGTAACAACATTTCATCATTTGGTCTCGCAGGTCACTCACCTTCAACCAGTTCAGATGCTGCGTGAACTGGGTAGCCAGGACATCAGGGACCATAGCCACAATCTCCAACAAACAGTACATAGTCTCACCATCTGATAGAACAATAACATAGGATTTATTTACAAAAATAGCATCCAGTTCATTCATTGCATCTGACTTAGATCTTACTTTTTTACTCACTTTTACATCAGTATGATATCATGACCTCAATATGATCAGAGACAAATTATTTAAATGATCTGAAGAGTGCAGTTCATTCCCAGTGATCTCTCCATACATATACTGTACAGTTTACCAAAAGCAGTTTCAGATCTCAATAATTTGTTTTCAACAGCAATGTACATTTTTACAGTCTCAATACAATCAAAATTATAGGATGATGGAAAAGGAACAAAATAATATACAGAGGTATGCTATCAATGTCAAGGTTCTGCAATCTCATCTATTAAAATTACACCTCTGACTACAAAATATCTATAATACATGCTTAAGCATTGAAACTAAAAATTCATCCTGTCAACTCAAATTTAATTAGAAATAATGAAGAAAATCATATTATGAATATAAAATATTTTCTCTATAACACCGATGTTGACAGAGACTGCATTTCTAACATACCGTGCAGTCTCCGAGAAGTTAACTCATTTCAAGTAAATTCTCGGTTACAGTCAACTTTACACGCCCCCCCCCCCTCTTTTTTTTCCCCCTTTTTATTTTATTGATTTTTATTTCTGATGATGTCAATGGCTTTAGACCTGATTTTGATCTGACTGACCAACAGCAATGAATTCAAATAACCTCCGCTAGGAGGTTGAAAGATGTATGAAAGATACAGAACCTAGCAATGAACTGTGAAGACAAAAAAAAAAAGTCACAGAGAGAGAGAGAGAGAGAGAGAGAGAGAGTGTGTGTGTGTGTTATACCTTGTTACTAGAACATATTATAGCCTGGCTCTCTTCACCTGTCTTGTGTGAGCCAGGATACACAAGCACACACCCACACTCAAAAAAAAAAGAAGAAAAGAAAACAAAACTGACAAACTACTAGCTTAGCGTTAGGGGAAAGCTCTGTTAATGGCTGGAGGGGGTCATAACCCAGTACAAGTAAATATACATGACAACACATATTATGACATCCCAGTGCACATCAAAGATTGTGTCCCCTGAAAACTGATAATGTCAACATTTTTGTTTGGTTTTGAACGGTTGATGTTAAGCGGACTACAGCTAATTTTAGTCCATCTATTTTAAAACAAACTTTCACCTCCCCATTCTGGGTTCTTCATCTTTAAGTCTGCTCTGAATAAATATCTTTTCCCTAACACAATGATACAGTCTCTTTGCAGCAACTAACTTTGCTTTCATAACCTCACCAATGAATGTTAACTAATGTAAATGTATGTTTATTTCAGATTCAACAGCTTGGATCGATGCTGTGTATGTATTTAAATTTCATGCTGCACCTACAAACATTCTATATTTGTTAATTGCTTTCTCTGCTGTCATCACCTAGATCTAAATGCATGTATTTGAAATTGCTTGTGAAAATGCCTGGGATATAAATAAGCAAACTGACTTCTCTCTTAAATGAGAATGGCTTGAATACTATTCAAGAGCTTCTGAGCAGATCATGGAGAACAGAAGAAGCTGATGCCTTTTTGGTCAGGTTTAAAAAAACTGTATAGTCTTGCTACATCATCACTCCTCACTTACTGGCGGTAACATTCAGCAGTTCCTGCAGCATACTGACATATTGCTGGATGGGACCCGTCTGCTGCTGGTACTGGGCCAACAACTCGCGCACCTTGCCTGCCACAGCTGGGGCCTGATTTGGGAGAGCTTCCAGGTCCCATTCCACAGCCACTCCTGCACTCTGGCACAAGCACATTCTTAAGTACATCAGCATCTGTTCAACAGATCAAAACCAAAGAAAAAAAAAAAAGCAATAAATCTGTTAGCCTCAAAGGCAGGATATAGCATGACAGGATAGGCTAGTTTTCACTTAAAGAGTTCAGATCCACTTCAAGAATAAAGTGAAAAATAAAACAATTTATTGGCCACTAATGTGTAATACAACAGGATAGGTCGATCCTCATTTAGTACATCAGTATCTGCTCGTAATGTAAAGCAAAAGACACAAGATGTCATTGTATTTTACTGACGTACATAAAAGAATAAAGACATTTTCATTTGGCATGTCAGCATTTGCTCATAGGATAAAACAAAAAACACAGTTGTCTATCAGCTACCCCATGCAGAATATGACTGGATGGGTTAATTTTTATTTGGTATGTCAGTCTCTGTGAAAATGATGAAAGCAAAGAACAGCTGTTTTCTGGCTAGGTGAATAACATAACAGTTACATTGTTAAATTCCTTAGTGTTTGCTTGCAAAATCCACTGTTTAATGACTATATGACGTGAAATAAAATATTGCCACTGCATATAACTGGCAAAGCTTGACTATATTTAAGTCAAGACCTTGTATTAAAAAAAAAGCAGCAGAGTGTCATCATGCTCTCAATGTTGTACACTGCTTTGTTTGCTTTCACAAATTGCAGCATGTTATGATCATTTCTTATTGGAGTGATAAAATGATTTTGCTGAATTCATGAGAAACTTGAACTGCAATAAATGAAATGATGGAAATGCCAGTGTGATTCAAATAAAATGGTTTCATTGAAAAACCTACTTCACTGTAAGTAGCTGGGGTAAAGGGTAAAATGGCATTGACAGCGACATGTCTATGCTGAGATGCTTTCCTCTGCTTGCCCTGAAAAGATAAAAATGTATTCTTAAGACTACATTGTAACACTTATGCCTATACACCTGAAATATTGCCCATGCAATAAAAAAAAAATGCAATTTAAATCACAGCAAATTTAGCAAATTAATGTAATGAAATAACCCGAAATAAGATGTAAGGAACAAGCATGGCTTGCCTCTGATGTTAAAAGTGTTATACCAGATTCAATCCTATAATCCTTTCTTCATCATAAATTCTGATCAATGTGAAAAGAGAAACTGGGGTAAAAATAATTAAAAGCAATGACATTATGTTAGTCATCAAAATCTATGTCACACAAAACTGAAAATGCTCTTTACTGATCTTGATCAATAGATATATTTGATATGAATAATGTAAAGTTAAGTAAACTATTCTCAATTAAGCATTAAGAAAACTGGGACAGTTCTATTAAGGGCACGGGCATGTGCAGGCAAATAAAGATAAAAATTTTCAATTTTTGGGTCAATCTGAAAATTTTCATTTTTCTTCTTTAATCATTGTACACAAGACAGGATTGTGTCCGCATGTAAAATGAAAGTAAGAAGAGCCTCCTCTTCATGTTTTTGTTTTGATTTTGAATTTTGCACTGAGGAAAAAATTAACTTTTTTCAGGCTGTTTTGTCATCATATGAAAAAGATTTGTATCGAAGAAAAATGTAGTATCTTGACTCATTTTTTTTTTTTTTTCTGTTTGAATAAGGAAAATTAGAGAAAAATCAATACATAAACGATCATCAAGATGTGCCAGAGAGACAGGACAAGTAAATTTCAAGTCCTTCTATTCTAAGATGTAGATCTAAATATGTCCGAAGTTGCTCCATATCAAGTTTCAGAACAACTAATGAAAAAAAAAAATAAAAAATTAAGGCAAATAATAAAGAATGTGCGATAAAAATCCAAAATGGCCACCATTATTATTACATAGTGATGAAACAATTTTTTTTTTTTTGCTTGTTTGATGTGTGCTAGCAACGTGGTGAACAGGTATATGATGCAGAAACAGTCTTTTCGTAAGAAATAGGGAAACTGGTTTCTTCATTAGCACATGCCTTTGAAATAGAACAGGACAAGTCTATGACCTTTTGTTCACTATCAAAAGTCTCTGCAAATATAAGATGTGAAGGAAATGATATACATAAAGACTGATAACAATATTTGCTCAATTTTTCATGATTGTACCTTGAGACTTGTGCAAACTGGTAACAAACTTGAATTTTATATCCACAAAACTGAAACACATGACCCACTCAATTTCTCATGACTGCAACCCTAAAATATCATATAGTCTGTTTTGGGCTCTCCAGTGTCATTATGCAAATATAATATGAATGAACTAACAGGTGTAAAAAGACAAACCTTCTCTGCCACATAATTAATCATCTGCACAAAGTCTGGCAGTGTCTGTTTCTCTGCCTGTTTGGTGAAAGTTCTCTGTGTTTGGGTTCCTCGCAGAGCTTTCACTGACTCTGAGCGCACATCATCTTTGCTGGAAGCGAGAAAACAATAGGGGCTTGAAACATGCTGTCACATTAACCCTGTGAGACCATTTCAACTGGTATGAAACATTTCAAGTTTTGCTAACTGACAAATGTATACTCTCACAATATTTAGAGTCTATACTCTTTAAGGCCAAAACAATGCTCACAGCATTGTTCTAGTATTAGGCTTATGAGCAAAACAGTTGTGCCAGCATTGATTCACATACAAGCATGAGAATTTCTGGTACAAAATCAAAAGCTAGTTCAAATGTGTATCAACATTTGCTGTGTTGATTTAGCCATAGGCTTAATATTAGAACTAATGTGCGAGCATTATTCTGGCCGTCAAGCTTATTTATATATGACCCTGCTCTTTTTTTTTGATAGACAAAAATTCTGGCCAGATGAAACCCTTTGTAACACTTGATAAATATCTCACAGCTACACACCATGTAACACAAAGCACAAAGAAATCATTCTCCTTTCTCTGAATGTCTCTACATCTTCTTGTTACATCTCTAAACATTTCTCATAAACCGCTCAACTCCTCTGTTTCCAGTTTTCTCACCCTGAGACAAGATCTCTCAGGTTCGAATCCTGACAGGTCCCGACATTTTGTCCTTCGGAAAGGCAATTAACACACATTTCCTGACTCCACCCAGGTTTAAGTGGGTACATGACTATAAACAGTGATTGATATTGTTAGACTGATAAGGATTTGAGCGCCTAACAGGCAGCCGCCTTGTATGCTTCCCAGGAAGCTGAGAATGTTTATGAGTGCCTTCTATGGGTCTGTCAAGGTAATAATAGATCGTAAAGCGCTTAGAGCCTGTATTGTGCGGGGGATAAGCACTACATAAATACTCTCTATTATTATTATTACTATTATTATCTCTCGCACTCTCTCTCTCTGGAGATTTTGCTCTCTCTTTCAGCAAAACACATAACAGCCCAACATAATGTGAGTATATATTTCAGACATAAACAACAACACAACCTAAGGATCAACTTACATGTCTCCAGCTCCAAGCATTAGAATATACCTGGAGGGAATGTGGTCACTGGGAAAGACAGTCATGGCATACTGGACAGTCACAACTCGCACTTGAGATTCTTCCTGTTAAAGAAAAATAATACAGAATCTTCTTAAACACATGCTGCTTCTAGAAGTCCCAAAACTTTCTTAAGACATAATTATTATTATGCCATGGAGGACAATCCTTTCCCAATTTAACATATCATTAATCAAAATGTGAAACCAAGTAATCATTATCACCTTTAATGAAATGAAGCAAACAAGGCATCTGTCCGCATGACTGAAGAAACAGATTCTCAACTAAAATGTTGAAATGCGTTTAGGCCTATGTACTGTATGCATCATAAAACATTCAAATGCATATCATTTATCATATTATTTGACATATGTGTGTGGTTGTTGGTTCATTGATAAGGTTGGAACTATCTTGTTATTAATAATGTTTTAAAAAGTCAAGAGGATTTACATTTAACTAGATGACTGAATAGCTGGAAACTAAACAATTTTTTTTTAAACAAAGAATAAAACAAACTGCAAACTGAAAAGATTCATCTTCTGTAAGGACTACAATAAACTGAAGAACTGAAGTAACAACAGCATGTCTGAACCTTGTCAATATTCTGCAGCAGCACAGCCTCCATTAACTGTTTGTTGGTATCATCAAGCTGACGGAAGGCATCAGACATCATGGACAAAGATTCTTGAACAGCCAAGCGAGTGTCACCCTCTTCCTGTTTCACATACAAAATATAAAATCTGCGGACTTCTTCATGTTATAAACAGGTAATTTAACAAATTTTCTTATTTATTAATAATATGCTTCTGCCTCTCATTATTTGCTGGGCCTTCTGTAAAGTTGTGTAAATCTTTACCAAATGCATAAAAAATGTTTGCATTTGATACTGATTAAATGTAGTTCAATGATCCATCTGATCCAAAACACCTTTTCATGATTATAACATGCACAGTGATGTAAACAAAACTGTTTCTTCCCCAGCTTTTGGAATTTTGAGAGATGAAAAAGAAATTCATTAGATTAAAAATGAGCATGAAAAACTATACCTGACAAATGGCTTCAAAAAATGTTTGGACAACTTGTATGTCCTTACTCAGTCTCTGCGGCGAGCGGCAGCCAATTTTGCCCACAGCCACATATGCCAAGCTCCTGAGTCGGGGATCCTGGGGAAGTGCAGAAAAAATGTGTTGACACCACATTTATAAAATAGCCTCTTTAGAGGGACACCATTTAACCATGCAAAATTTCTGGGGACACAAAAACTGTTAAAGAAGAGTTTTACGAAACAAGGTTTGGAAAGTGACCCTCTTTGGTATTAAATTTATTTTTTTCTGATTTCTGTACAAAGACAAAAATTGCAAAATTTATAATTTTGTCATTGCACTGTGAAATCCTTTCTCAGGTACACAATCAAACCATGGGCAGTGTGTGAGATTACATGTAGTGTCTTAATTAATTCCTGTTACATTTATTCAGTTTGCCAACAAATGTGAGGCAACATTCTTGTTGTCCAAATAACCATTTAAAGATGATAGTAGATTCTGAGTCTATATATTGTAATTTATCAGTATAAATGTCTTCTGAAACACTATGATGGGTGAATATGACAGGAAGACATTTTTTGCTGTAATTGTTGTACACTACCGTCATCTGCACTCCATAGACAGCATGAAGGAGTATGCACTTGTGGAGTCCTGAAAGTCTATGTTACTTGTTCACAAGCCAGTTACCGACTGAATATTCTCACACTCTATCATGTCCACAGTTCCTCAGTTTTTCCATCCAAAATGATCTCAAGCCATAGAGGCAAAAATGTTACCTCATTAAAACTTCACAAGGGTCATTATGACACAACATCCAAATTCTATAACCTCAACACCTATTTCTTTTTCTCTCACTCTTTTTTTTTAATAGGCTAAGCACTTAAAGAAGTATCTGATAGCTCTGAATCATTAACTTCATCATTCTACACTGTGGTAAAAGTTATAAACTTATTACCACAGTACAAGCTGATGCATTCTCAATGCTATTCCTCTGATATTCTCAATATATAAAACTTTATGTGGGTACAAATAAAGCTGGGGAGACTATATTGCTGAAATCATTCCACAAAAATTTTATTAAACAACTAAAATTACATAGATAAAACTGTTATGCATAATTGAAATACTGATCATTATCCATCTAAACCAAGTGAAGGCCAAGGAATACTCTGTCATTAAAAACATAGAAATAAGGTTATAATTGTTGAAAAGAACTAATCTAGTAAAAACAGTTAGCAAAATATACAACATTCATACATGTGAAATATGTGATGTGATTAAACAATTAAAAAAAAAAAAAAAAACTAATTTTGGGGATTAGCAACTTCATGTGCATTACAAATTTAATGAACTAAGCAAAGAGACAAAACAGATGACAATGCGGCTCTTTGTGATGGAAAATCTTCAGAACTGGAGAATAAAGAGTTATGATTTTAAATTACAGAGTAGAAATAATAAAATAAGATGTCAGCATCAGTAGGGTTGGAATTCTAAATACTAAGTAACAATTTAAATCAGCAATATATACAATTCAAAGCTAAATAGATCCTGAATCAAGATCAGTGAATAATCTTTTGTAATAGAGCTAAACAATCTAAATCAAATTAAAGAGCATTTTCATAAGGACTAGATAACAAAATGGCCATTTTGGTTGTGAATTTAAAAAGAAAAAAAAAACGAATACATATTTTAGCAGCAATTTTTCTTCTTATTATTAAATTACATTGCAATGGATGATTTGCACCCCCATATCAGTCATTGAAAGCTCACCAGTAGCTTTATATCCCTTATTTCCTACAAACACTTCATGGAATGGTTAGAACAAAAAGCAAATAATATACAGTATACAAATACAGTAAACATATATACCTCTTTTAGTTTAAAATCCTTGAGTATGACATGGTGGTTAAATATAGAAACATCAAGAAATGAATGAATATGATTAAATTAGCTGACAGAAAGCAAAGCTGAATTTGTCCTGTTACGGATAGCTTGGTCAAACACAATCTCAGCTCTCTCAACTACTAATCATACTAATACAGCCGTGCCAGCCAAATTGCTTGCCAGCCTGCCAGCCAGTCACTGATCATTCCAATGTCGATGACACATGCTTGCCAGGAACAGCATGGTGAGGCTGTGAATGAACGCCTGAAAAACTGTTCTGCTGATTACTCTGTATGCCAACATGACAAAACTTACAAAAGTGTAATCAGCCAATATTGTAAGTATCAAATCAAAACATCTTTCAATGTTACTTATTGTGAACTAATTAGTGGCTCCTATTCTCCACAAGTGATGCTGAAAATGAATACATGATAACTATTTCTCTGGACACTACAAATATATAGAAATCTGAGAGGGCAAACGGAGCCAAAATCTTTGAATATACAAAGGACACCATTATTTCCCATCCATGATCAAAAGGTCATGATATGAGGAAGGCAATAGACTGTGATGCTGCATTATCCAGATTCACATGATGAACATCAAGCAATTTTGGGATTACTCCCAATATGAAATATCTTATATATATTCTGTGTTCTTAAAAATGTTTCAGGCATATGCCCACTCAAAGGTGTACTTGGAATGAAATATCTTGAAGCTGAAATAAAGTGTGCTGATATAAATATCTTCTCTACATTTTGAGTATTTCTGTAATAAGCATTTAACACAATCTCTGACCACCAAAATGAATAAGGTGTAGGAAAAAGCAGTGGCTATGGATGCCATGAATATGTAGCGAAATACTTCATGGATAATAGTTTTTCAAAATAAAGTAAGTGTATTGGCAATGTTTCTTATATCACAAAATGATATAATACAGATGTAGAGAAACAAAAATGTTTACAGTGGTGGTGCATTGAAGGGGGCAGTCTCAAAAACTCAGCAACTTGGACAAAAGAGGTTGTTCTGAATGGCTCATAGAACACTACACTGTCTCTGCAAATGTTACAAGGGTCAAGGATAAAAAAATGCTGCCAAAAAAAAACATCAGGGGTCAACAGCTTATGGTGAAACGGGGTGGTCAAAACCCAGGCTCTTGAGAATCTCTGAGTTAGATGCACTAACAGCACACCTGACGACTTCTCATAGCCTTGTGACCATGAAATGTGTTTCAATGCAGGATGACACAAGGTCATAAAGGTGAAACTGAAGTGGGGGGGAAATAAACATTGCAAACCATGACAAAGATGATTTAATTATCAGCTTTTGCACTTCAGACTTCCCTCTCTGCCGAATGAGATTTGGGCCTCTTAAAACTTAAACAGTGATGAAGAAAGTAGGAAGCTGGAACCCAAAAATAACCTGGAATAAAAGAACTACTGACAAAAAATAAAAAACGTAGATTAAAAAAATAAATAATATGGATATGAAGATAACACAACCAAATAAGGAATTCTCAAAATAAGAGGATTCGAGGGCTCATTTCATTAAAATGAAATGGACAAGACTAAAATTATTTAGCAGCCTAACAAATACAGAAAAAGAGAAGGGGGAGGGGGAGGGGAGGAGCTATCTTAATTCAGGGTTCTGATGAATGAATAAATAATTTGTAGGAAAGTTGGATAAATATACTTCATACAGTTGTTCTTCTAAACTGATAAGAGGTATGTAGTAATTTGGGAGATCTACTTTGTCTATAAGAGCTAGAGGAATGCACTGCGTAAAATACTTTTTCTTCATTGGGCAAACTTTGACTTCACAGCCATAGGGATCAGCCAAATTAGAGAGGCAAAAGTGCTTTTTCTTCTCAGTAATGACCTTCAGCTAAATCTGCAATCTATTAGGTATGGGCTGCATGGGTAATCATTTTACAGCATCACAAACTGCTACTGAACACTCAATGGGTTCATATTTATAATCAATAACACAATGATAATCAAGAAATCAGGAAATGGCATCTGTAATTTTATATATCTCTCTCTCCTCTATCTCTTTCTAAGTGTATGGTCAATTGCCAAAAGGTGACTGCTGAAAAACGGACACACCACAGCAAAAATGAAGTTGCCTTGTGATGGTTTTCTGTTTTGGTATTTAAATTGTGCTTGTTGTTTCAGATGATTTTAAAAAGTTTTGAGCCAAATTTCTCTACAACTGCTCACTAAAAAATAATAAGTTAAAAGTCACTGAATCCATTATTTATTCACATGACTGTTGACACCAAAAAGATAATAGAATTTGTATTTTGACATATTAACATGCATTTTTTGTATCATTATCTGATGTTCTTTGTTGAAAGCATCCCCAATCCTATAATTTGGTACATATTTACCAGTTTTGGGTACATTTTATATTTTTTTTTCTATGTCAAGTCATGTGCATGACATTCAGGTTACTAGCCAGTTTTACTTCTGTTCATAAATTACTTTATGATATTCAAATTACCTAAAGTGTTTTTTTACCAAAACATATGGAAGAATTGTTCTTTAAACATAATTGTTCAAAAAATCAATTCAGACTGGAGCAATATCAGAAAATATTTCATTATGTTATTCCATGACGCACATGATTTTGACATCAATGATAAGACAGAATCCATATTTTTATGTCAGTTTCCAGTTTTCATGGGTAACTTCCTTTGATTTCATGCAAAAAATATGCTAGGCATATAAGATGATCAGTTTCGGAAACAACGTAACTGACATGAGTCCCACATGGTACCAAACCTCTGTGGTTAGTTAACAGTGGTCTTATTTTTTTATCATGTTCTGTCACAGGTTCTACAGTTTCCACAATACACACTCACCAAACTTTGCTTTCTTAGTTTTATGAAAAGAGATCTTTTTACCTAAGCCTAGTATGTACAAGCTAGTTTCTTCAATGTTCAGACACAGAAATGTTATTGACTCAGTACCTGATCCACAGGATTTGACACAAGGAATGCCGCAAACAATTTGACACAAAGGCAAATGACAATAAAATTCCGAGTGAGACAAAAATTATTCAATAAAAGAAAGACATATCACTGATCACACTGAAAATACAACTCCTGTGCATCTTCCCTGCACACTTCACACTGTGTTTGTGTGATTTTAACTCTGAACTCTTAAGTCAGAACTACTGGTAATGTTCTCCTAGGGAGCAGATCTAGTAACAACAAATTAGGCATATGATATTGTAATTTCAGCTCCCAGACCTAATTATTTTAAAGTTCTGGTATGCTATAATTTCCATTATCATTTCAATTCTTGCAATAAAGCAGAAACAGAAGATGACTTTCCTTTCACATGGATTTACTTAAAACTATATGTTTTAAGCCTTTCAGTGATGTTTCTGACTGATCTGGCATGTCTGACATGGAATTTTTGTACTGTTTCTAAAGCCACTGCAAAGTCAATCATCTTTTGGCAACTGACAACGTCTGATTTGTAATAATCTCTCACTAAACTTATAAAATTGATAATGGGCATTTAGTTGTATCGTCGGCAAATAAGATCGCAATAAAATTTTCAAATAACCTATCTTCTTTTCATTTCAGCTCCTGCAAATGGTTCACTTTATTTGTAAATGAAAGCATTCCGTTGATAGACAGACATTTCATATGTAAATCATTGTTCAACAGGGTTATTTTACAGGGCTGACTAATTGTTTTATACAGATATTAGATTACATGTATCTGTCTAGATCAGGATGAAGTCTCTGAGACTGATTGCTGCAGCAATTAGGACAATAATAATGGATGAACTGACTATTAAATCTCAGCTATCTGTTGCAATGAATCATTCAAATGATGATATCAATGAACTAATGCATTAATGTATGAACAAAAAAGGATTTTGGTCTGTAATGCTCTAAATCTCCATGCAACTAGAATCACAGGTGAAAAAAAAATTGTTTATGGTGGGACAACGCCCATGCTGGAACTTGCCTTGTACAATATACTCTTGCCTACTTTCCTATTCTGAAAACACATTACAGTTTAAAGTACATAAACAAACATCACATAAAAAGTCATAACTTTGACTTCAATTTTCAAATATTTCAAATGTTAGTAACGTTTGTAATATATTGAAGATGTTAATGAAAACACATTATTTCTCTTCTTTCCTGTGGCTTGTATCATATATACACCATGCATATTGATCTCTACTTTTCTTTTTTATTTTGTACTTATTGCACTCGGAACATGTCCAATTTTACCAAGCCTTGTAACAGTTACATATACCATGTAGCAGATCCTTTTAAAATTGATGTAAGAACATTCAAAGACAAAACAATCACAAACATCATGACATGCATTGTAATAAGTTTTATTACAAGCACTTAACATACATTAAACAGACAAATTACTCTATCAGCAAATTGTCTGCTGTATACTATTTGACTTTTTTTATTCTCAAATTATTTTCATTTCTTTCTGCTGGATCCCCCCTGTTCCTTGAGAAAATGAAATAGCAAAGGAAAAAGCACAATGACATATTATTGCAAATTGAACAGATTAATCGTGGTCCAGATTACACAACATTATTGATCATAAGCTGCTGTGGCCTGTCAAGTATAAATAAGGCTATAAATAGCTAAGTATTTTGCTACTTTATATGAGTTCATGTCATATGTAGTTTAATGTGCACACCTCAGTAGGTTGACAGACTGCCATCTAAACAGGTGAATATGAATGGGAAATGGGGTTACACAGAAGTCTACATGGATCAAATTCAGTTTTACTAAACCTTCATAATAAATTCTCATTTAGAATGGTGAATGACATATAAATTTATCGTACTAATTCTCTCCCAGGTAAAATCCTTGAAAGTAACATACTTTCAACCTGAGATAAAAATGTGTTGATAGACCAAAAAAAACAAAACAATCTGATGTGACATAATGTTATATAACAATGTACTTTTGCACCTGAATGGAAAAATATAAGCCATCTGTGCATATTGAAACAGATGTGTTTTTCAGGTAAGAATAATGCCATATCACCTTTCAGTCTGGCTCAATTTACAAGACAATGTGTGCAGTCCAGTGCTCCATGGATAACAACCTGCACAACTAAGCCTGAAACTGAAGTAATAATTCGTAAAGACCTCTGGAACATGAGACTGACTCACCTCCTTGGCCTCCTTGATCAGTTTTAGCATTCCATTCAGCAACACTACATCCATGAGAGCAAACTTGGCATCTTCACAGCTGCAAAGCAAAAATATAGTAAGACCATATAGTAGCAACAGTTATTATACTTATCTTTCACACACCTATGTGAGCTTTTTTGGGGGCAAGAGCTGATTCTCTAATAATTCCATTATTACATATTAATAATCCCATGTATATATAATTCCAAAACTAATCATCAGGAGAAACTACCACAGATACAGAATCTAAAGATTGAGTCCAGCCGGTCGTACACACCTCTCTTACAGAACATGGGCTCTCTCTAATAGAATGCATATGGGTAGAGATCCTGACTTACTTCAGACATATGTGATGCACAAATTCCACTGCCATTATTCGAAGTTTAGCATTGGGATTTGGTCCAAACAAGCAGTCAAAGACAATCTGAGGATACAGATGATATGACCTAATAACTGCCTTTCAAGAAAACACATAAAAGATATAATTTCAAAACCTATAATATGACAGTGAAAAGGGAAAGAATTTTTCAGATCAAGGATACAATCAAGCCGTTCCTCTGAGGCAGTATACAGATTACAAAAATAACCTCACAACATGCAAGGACTGAAAATTTTTCTTTAAAAGCAAGACAAAAGCAGAAATGAATTTATCTTGACAAAGTTCTGGGTTTTCCTCCTTCGCCTTTCACATTCATCACTATCATACATTATTTGAGGCCTAAACAGCAATCATAGCCAAATAAAACATATACAAGGGATCAGAAATACAAAAATAGAAAAGATTTTGTATCACTTAAATAAAAGGGACACTTATTACAAGAGATACAACATGATGAAATCAGGCACGAGCAAAACTGAGACGACTGGAGGAATCATTATTTCTTTCAACCGTGAGTAAATTTTTAACCAAATTTTTTTTTTTTTTTCTTTAGAAAACCTTTCTATGTCCATTTAGAAGGGTATTCTCAGAATAAAATTTGCTAAAATATATTGAGTATAAATCCAAAGATTGTGATTTAATGACATGACCTAATGAGGATGAATAAGGACTAACAAAACTGACCAGCTATCTTTTCACTAAATTCAACTGCAGCTGCAGGTCAGCTCTTTTTCTTAACTGCCAATATCTCAACTTCTACTCGAGGTAGAATAAATATTATTTTGCCAACCGAAAAATAAATAAGAAACTTTTAAAATAATATCAATAACTCAATATGCTAAAAACTTGGCCAACAGCTAATTTCACCTTGTTGTGCCTATTACATCAAAGTCGTGAGGGATGAGCAGACCAGCATTTCAATGTAAAGCTACCATCAATATAAAAATTACCTGCAGGCATGCTGGAAATACATTGCTGGCCTCTCTTGCCTTCAGCAACAAAGGGAAAATCTTCAGCCTGATCCTGGGGCTGACAGCACTGCGTCGGTCCTCTGGCTTAACAGATGGCTGATTGCAGAAACCAGGAATAACTCAGTAAATAACAGTATAAGACACATTTATTACAAAAACAGGAAGACCAGAATGAATAGAGTTCACAAAAAATTATGAGCATTCAGAAGCCATTGTAAATGAAATATAAAACAGATGAAAATTCAACTGCCTATAAACAATGGGATAAAAAAACCAACAACACTGCCATATATAAAGAAGTGGTGTAGATAACTCTTAAACAGGATTACACACAAGACACCTTTGAAATGGGGCTATTTAAATTGTAAAGGACAACAGAGACCAATAATTTAAAAGAGCTCAGACGATGACAAAGTAGGACAGATTGACACAATCTTAGGAGAGCAAGATGTTTTTTCTTGTATCAGTGAAAAGGAACAAGGTAACTAATTCTCTCCATGGTAGGTAACTGATGTCATGGAATGTCTTTCTTGATTCAGGCAATTTCAAAATAATAATAATACTGCTCCTTTACTATTGCACATGAATTGTTTCACATACTGCATAACATTTAAATACAGTTGGAATTTAAGTACAACTTGGAAATGACAATATACAATAGTCATACAACGTGTGCTCATCAAAATTTCTATTTCCACATCTTAATTGAAAATTTTACTGGATTCCACAGTATTCCTCAAGTTTACTGTTAAGAGATGAAAAATCAAAAGCCAGGCATAAGTATCTAAAGAACATCTTTGTTTTACTATTAGAAATAATACAAAACTTTTTACTGGTCAACACTGTAACTAATCTTAAGTTTAGTACAGTATTGTGGAATTTTTGAAACAATCATGCTATACAGCAAAACAGAAAACAGAAACAATAACACACAAAAAAAAAAGAATGAATTAAAGTCTTCTACTAATCAGCTGTAATGTTTCGATTCTTGATTTCTGGAAAATTGCTGCATATGGATAGACTTGCGGCTAAGCCTAGCTACAATACATCTTTTCAGATTGTAATTCCTTAAATCATGGGAAAAAAAATACAACAAGCAAATCGCGAGCTCAGTTCTTTGTTGCCCTATCTCCATTTTGGGTGATATAGAGATATATATGTCATGTGAAAGAGGGATAAAAAACCTACCATATACTGTAGTCATTTAACAGATCACTTGCCCAGATAGGTATATTTTGAAAATCATTTTGTCCTGCCTCCTATGTACAAAAACAGTTGCTATATACAACTCATCAATTTTCTCAAAATGTGAAAAATGGAGATATAGCAACAAAGAACTGAGCTCATGTAATGTTAAGATGACTGATATGAGTTTACCTGTCCTTTGACAACCACAGTGCCTTGGAATATGGAATAGAGCTGATTCAAAATGTCTTTTGAGTTCCAGTCGATACTTCTATACAGAATAAAGAAAATCCCAATTTAGCCTGTATGAGTATGAAAACTATCAATACATGGCCACAAAGTGACTCAAGCGTGATTATAACTAAAGTCAATCTTTCTCTTCTTTAATGGAATGTGACTAGATCAATGTCACAAAAATAGAAAAAGCCTGTAAGTTTCAGGTGCTTTGTTTTGAAACAGACAGAGTTATCGGTATAAAATAGCTAGAAAGCAATATTTAACTCAGCCTGCAAAGTTATATCATAATTGCTGGACAACAATTGTTTCTAGTCATTCCCATGTCCACCTACCCCATTATTTTCTTTAGCTCCTTGTCAGCAGACGTAGCGACACTGAAAGAAAGAAAATACCATAAACATTACACAGAATCATTTCCCAAAAGTAAGAAATTATTTAATTAAAATGCTACCAAATAATAAAAGAAAGAAAAAAAATCACCAAGACAAATTTAAAAAAAAATAAATGATTTCTTAAATGCCCCGTTCTTTTTATAAAAATATTTGCCCGATAAAAAAAATGTTTCAATGCACTCCTCCAGATCTATATAAAACTGATGTAATTTTCAAGCATGTTTGGAAATGTTCAAATAGTCAGTTAAGGATTACATATGTGACATCCTGCACCATGCTAGTATTTCGGTAATGAATTGGTAATACAATACAGTCGAGTCCGCTTGAATTGAATTTGCCAAGACAATCCTCATGGGTTCAATTTATGAGAGTTAGTCTTCTAGTTTTTTTTTGACAAGGGAAATAACTTTAAAATTACCTATGGGGCAAAAAAAAAAAAAAAGATAAGGAGGCTGCCGCTTTCTCCACATGTTCCTGATGTTTTAATATCGAGGAGTGTATTTGGGGGAATGCCATACTTTTCAGCTATGGCCTTCTTGGACATCACACTTCTGTCTATTTCCTGCAACATTTTCATTTTCAACTCAATGGAAAGAGCCGTCTTCTTTCTCTTCAATGGGTTAGAGGAAGCCATCACATGGATCTAGTTTATAAAAATAAAGCTAGTCAACCGCAGGGGAAAGAGCACGATGTAAGTACTGAATAGAGCTATACTGCCACGCAGTGATTGTAACACAGGCGCTAGGTGCAACGCCTCAGGCTGTCTACACACGAAATATCATAACAGTACCATACATGCACGTGTTTGACTGTGTCTACCTGTACTGCAACAGTATAAGGCTCTGCGAATATGCTTGATTATCGATCGGCATCACTGTTCCTTGTACACACACCCCACCCCCGTATTGCTGCATTGGTAAATAAAAGTGGAATAATTTGGGTGATTGAATGAAACAAAATCATAAATATAAATATATCTCTGTCATAACATTTATCCATGAGATACTGTATTATACTCACCTAAACAAAATGAAAACACCACTATTCCAAGCTTCAATTAATACAAGCTTTAATTAAATAACATATAATGAAAAGATTTTGGCACAATCCATAGCCCCTTATAAATTAGCATCTTTTGTTATTTCCAGTTTAAGGTGGATATAAATCAAGCCAAGCGATTACTAGATACCTGTGTCGAGTATCAGAAGATGCTATCACAAAATGACATGCAACCTCTGCCTCCTCCACCACTCCACTTCCTAGAAATGTTATGATGCTGAGTTTGGCTTTTTCCAGTTCCTCCGGTACAAGAGGATTCTCTGATGTCAAACGTTTGAATGCTGATTGGCTCAGGCCAGGTGGAGGAGGAATTGCGGGAGGTTGGACACTGGCAGCCCGTCCATCAGCACTGTCGTCCATTGGTGGCGGAATGGCTGAGACATGGGAACTGTGGGTAATAAGAGTGTGTGGTATCCAATGATGGGGCTTACTGGCAAGTTCAATTGTTTACTTAATCCTTTGAACCCTAGTCACAGTGTCTGAAAAACCCCTATCCCTGGCCTTCTGGGCCAAGACGTACATAATTTGTTGTTCATGTTCAATATCTTCTGTAAACACGCGATCATGGGCTCAGACATTTGAAATCACCATAGTCCTAAATGTCCTTGCCCAAAGCAACTTATTACTAATTATTAGATCTACTTTTACTCTAGTGGATGCATAAGACTGGGGTAGGTGTGTCAGCCCAGTCTACCAGGCTGTGAGGAATTTGATGCCTGAAAATATGCCCAGTGTACCGGACTGTAGGTTCAACGGCTCAAATTGCTGGTCTCTTGAGAAGAATTTTAAAATTTTTTCATGACCAATAAAGTTAGTTTGATGTCAGAACTACAATAGTCACTGTTTGATTATGTCATTTTAGTTCATTTCTATACGAGGTAATTTGGGGACAATTCATGGAAGAAAATACAAATACCGTTCCAAAAGTGATCACCTTAAGAATTCTGAAAGAATACACAACAATTTTGCTATTTATATCTAATCATCTTTGTCTCATTGAAACAATCTTTTTTTTTTTTTCATACTGTTTACCTACGTGCTCTAGGCAATCAACTACTAAGGATGGCAGATTTGCAGATGGTACGTCTCTTTACAATTTGATCAAGGAGTGCTTTATAGGCTGTTTTCCAATGGAAGAAACCCCAAGTATCCAAAAAAGCATGATATCATGTTATGGTGGGTACTCTCATATCACACAGTTCAAACAAATTTGTACATCAATTCATCAAAATAAATTAGTCAGTCATCTGAATCTGATCTTATCTTTTTCTTTTCTTTCTTTCAAATCGTTGTCATTATTCATAACTAGACACTAAAGTCAACATCACAGGGAAAAATACTGTTTGAGAGTAGTAAGATTAAACTTTCAGCGTTAAATAAAAATTTCACATCATGCTTCAGTTACCACTGAAAACACCTGCAGCTATTCCTCTGTTCTCTAGGTCTGAAAGTCGTTTCAGCTTGAATCAAATGAGTTTTCTTTAATATCTGACTATTGTCCACTATATATGTGAACACTGGGACAAAATAAAATCTCTGCAGAATATGGGTAAGCAATTTACTTGTAGGGTAGCAGTAGAACATCCATGAAGCATTCCAGAAGCAACTTCTTCACAGCTGGCTTGTCCTTCAGGGGAAATTTGGCTCGACATTCTGGTTCTGTCTTAGGCATTTGCACATGCTGTATTGCTGGGATTAACAACTGGAGAATACTGAAACAGCACAAAATCAGATCCATTTAAGAGAAGTAATAATTTGTTTTTTTTCTCTTCATGCACAGTTTCAACAGATTCAGCTGAGGTATTTGTTCACAATGATCTAATGTGTTAAATGCATAAAACTAATGATCTTTTACACAAAAAGAGTAAAAAATACCTGTCTTGATGGTTGGTGGACCTTCCTTCCAAACAATTCATCAGCAAAGGAACTAGTTGAGCTTGTTTTGCTGGCTCAACACGGGGAAATCCCAACTTTATAAACAGAATTGTAAAATTCTGAAAATAAATTTTAAAAACATTAATACCATGAGAATCTTTCACCTGTAACATATTTTCACTAATAAATGAGGCTTCACAAAATTGTTCAAAATTAACGATATTTCAAAAAGAATCAAAAGTATCCAGTTTATAATGCTAACCAAGTAGATTAATATATTTGAAGATATTCCTGATAGCATAAGTATGGTATGTGTTGCCATAAGCATTTAAGAACCACCCGGATCAATTCTGCTAAGTGTTTTAACTCTTTAAGACACAAGCTTTTCTTCCTTTAATTGCCAGGTTTTTTTTTTTTATTTGGATGAAAGTGATTTAGGTATGGCGTTCTGAAGTTCTTATTCTAATGATACAATTATTTAAAACCATTTAAAGTGTTATACATCAAATTGAAGGAAACTGGAACCAATTCCAAGACAATGAAAAGCAGCAATAAAAAAAAAAAAGTTTTTAAAGTTATTAACTCACCCCATGTGAGTGTTGATCAATTTATTCATAATCTAGTTTGATAAGTCTGCTGTGTGGATCACTGTCGCTACTGAAACTGCTTTTGTCACTAGATTTAGATCCATCTGAGAGTCAATTGCTACTTCTATCCTCATCTTCAGTTTTGTTAAACAACTGAGATGCTCCAGAACAGGTTAGTATATGTTTTGGTTTCCCACCCATCGTGGGTTCGCACCCTCACAGAAAAATATAAATAAATCCACTACACAGAGCAAAAGCTATCCAACATTGAACCGCTGCTGCTATGAAAAACTTGGATTGGAAATGATGTTACAAAAAATATGAAATTCTCGGTCGGAAATAACAAATCCAGTGTAAATATCACCAGAACCTCCCACCATCCGCTGGCTGAAACCATCTGATGGTCCCACTGTCCAATGGGTCTTAAAGAGTTAATGTGTTGGGGGGGGGGGGGGGGGGGGGGGGGGGGGGGGGGGGGGGGGGGGGGG
>JBCAUA010041591.1:31642-42370 GCA_038406235.1 Peronia verruculata
GGGGAAAGAAAAAAATTTGCCCCCCCCCCCCCCCCCCCCCCAAAAAATGCAATATATACATTTAATACAAACTTCAGGGTGAATCTGAAGAAAAATATCACAGAAAGTAGTTCTACGAGTACAAGAGTCAACATATTGATGCAGGTACTCAGAATACACATCATTTTCTTTGTCACATGACAGCAACTCAATTTGTGAATACTGACCATTGGAAAAGTTGATTAATTTAACAAACAAGATATGGAAAGAAAGTGTTTCCCTCTTTCATTCTCTGTGTTTCCTTTTTTCATCTTCTTTCACTACCTAAAAGATGATTAGTGGTATTTATAATTGCTCTCTATATATCCCTGACTACATGAATATGAAATTGATCTTAATAGGTGTAATGACAAAGATGGCAGCTTATTGCTGCTTTACGGAACTACAAGTGCAAGGCAAACAAATACATGTTTGCAAATAAAATTCCACACACAGACCATAAGCACAGTAAGGGTAATGATAACATTACTTGACTTAGATTGTACTTAACAGGTTCTAATGTATTAGAAGATATAACATTCAGCAAGTCAATGAACTGAATTCTGAAGCAGTATTTTATGTAACTCATTGATCAAATCAAATCAATGGTTCACATACTGTGATGAATGGTGAAGCCTCTGGGTCTTGAAACTGTGTCAGCAATGCATCCAATGGCAATGTCACCTGCTTTCGACTTTTCAGACGTGTATTGATATGAGCCAGCAATTTCAGCACCTGCAAAACAAAATGTATAATATACAAAGTAAATAACTTAACATGTCAGTTGTTTCCTATTATAACTATTTTTCATGCACTCATTTTTATTTCTATGCTCTTGCAAAACTTAGTAGTTGATCTATCATAGCCACTGTGAAAGAAACTGATTCAGATAAAAAAAAAAAAACTTACATTTCATACAGGACAAATGGGTAAATGAAAGAGTTTTTATGTCACGATGAGTGATAGCATGAACAAACCTGTTAGTGAATGAATGTCCGGGACTGATGGACAGAACACTGATGGAGTAGTTATTAACTCCTTTTCCACAAATTTTTAATGTTTTATCCATATCAGTAGATCTAATACTTCTTTCATAACTTCAATATTGTGGCATCAAACACATGATACATGCATCTCTTTGCAATCAAGATACTCATTGGGCGTTGATGTCCTCATGAGTCTCAAGTCTCACCTTGGATCTCACAGAGTCATCTTGAGTGTTCAACTTAAGAAGTAGAGGAGCCAAAAATTTCCCAAGAGCAGTCTGAAGCTGTTCATCAGTTTCTGCTGATCCAATTCTTAGAAAAACTCGCTCTACCAGTGCTGAAATATAGAATCTTTATCATTTTTAATGTTATCAAAATGATGGTTCCATATCTTTATCTTTCAGAATTACTTGATCAATTAAAAATCACTTTATTGTTTAATATCACTGTCAGCCATAAATTCACTTTGAATTTACATTGCTTTGCATCAATATCTTTATATTTCACTTGAATTTCATTGCCATGTCACGAAATGATCCTCATGCATTCCATTCCATCTCTAAATAACAGGACTCCTGCATATTTAATATTTTCTTCACCAACAGTTATCAAATCATTTGACTCCATGACCGCTATGACTGATCATAAAATTGGTTAAATTATTTCCTTTCACATGTGTGACGTCAATGACTGTGACCACAATTGATTGTGACTCAAGTAAAGTATATCATCCACCTAAAACCCACTACTCAAGCTCAGCCTGATTTTTGCACAGTTCAGCTACTGGCTGGGGATCCAGACATAAAAACATTGCATTGGGGAAACTCAGGCTACAGCTAAATACCCCGAGTCTTTTACTGCATCACTCTAAAAGCCTTCCAAGACTGCATTTCAGAAAAAAGTTTTCACCATTTGAAACATTTGTAATATAAGTTTATCTTCTGAGCATGATGATATTCATTGACCTATCATTCTCTTAGAATTTCCTTTTTTTTTTCTTTGAGTAATGCAATACAAATCAAGTTATATTCAAATCTTAGGGACTAATGAAATGACACTGATATAACTAATATAAGAGAAAGTCGATATAAGAGATAAGACAAGGGAAATTGGTGATGGAAAATAACAAGCAGTTGTGTCACTTAGAATTTTGTATGTCCACCGTGACCTCTGGATAATTGTGTCATTTTTCTATGTCTGGAAGGAGGTGTGTGTGTTTGTGTGTGTGTGGGGGGGGGGGGGGGGGGTGTTTGGAATAACAATAGACAAAAGGTTTGAAAGTTTTGAGGCAAGTACATAAAGATTAAGTCAAAGTCTTTCTCTTAGTCTTCATTTCTGCGAGCTTGTCTTTCAGTCCACAGCATTAAAGGTATGAGAAAACAGTACTATGCAGCCTTGACTAAATATTCCAGAACAATATTTAATACATCTTGTTAAGGTAATGCCCACACATACATGCTATCTGTGCAGCCTAGTGCAACCACTAAACTTACTGTAGTTACCATCAGCACTAGTAGGCCTAGTAATTTTGTCCACTTGGACACGACAATGCTCTTCATAACAGCCTGCGGCAATATGACGTGTAACACTGACCCATGCAGATTTAAATGTGTAAAAGACTGAATGTTGGGTAATCACTTTTGTTTACCTCTACAATGAACCCCTGTCCATGAGAGCACAACTTTACACTGAACATGCTTTGAAAACAAAGGAAAAACCTCTTGGGCATGTCAATATAAGAGGGATGATGGCAAAATGATGTCAACATTGGGGGATTTTATTTGTTAACAATGTCGAACAGAAAAGTCGAGACCCAAAAAGAATGTTGATAAAAACAATGTCGGATTTGTACTGTAGTCACAGCTGGTTCTGAATTGTCTAGTTTCAAAGAGTTTCAGATGCACACAAGAACGTAACGCTAAATTACACTGCAAAAAATAGGGCTTTTGACGATGACCCTTCACGTGATCATTCCTGATGATATATCCAGTCACGGAAGACCAAAGAATAGCACTTCTAACATGGGTTCCATTCGATGTAAGCTTTAAGTGGGCTGGCCACCTCCATACTTGATCATAAGCCCTAAAAGAAATAGGAAATAGGAGTTGCCTTCCTCGCAATTTGTCTGTGTCTGCTCAGTCTTTGAATTCTATTTGTTTGTTTCCTGCTCACTATTTTCTTTGAAGAGGGTTAGCGAATTATTACATATCACATTTTGATGACCCTTTTGAACCTACTAGTAGTGCTACACACAATACACTAGGCCCATCCCAATAAAACTTATGATCTTTTTATGCATCAGATTAGTGTTTTATTTTTGCCACTAACATTTTTTTTTTTCTTAAGCCTTTCAATCCTAAATAAAGTACTAGAAGATTATATCAGCTTTAAGAGGTTGCCTGTTTTTAATGAGAATTTTTTTATGTAGAAATTTGGAATTTTTAAATTTTGCCCAGACAGCAGCACTCAGCCTACTTTTCCATCAGTTTTGAACTGCCAAGGGTTCTTTAACATGCTCAATGTACACATGGGACCTTCAAAATATACTCGCCCCTATCTATCTGAGAAAGCTAGACATTAGGCTCCCGAAAAAAGCGAGAAGATCCTTAAGTCATTGAAATAATGCGGGCCTTTTGATCTTTGTGTTTGTGTCCTTCCATCCCTCAGTGGGAGGACCTGTGTGTCAGCCAGAACCCGAAACCTCACCAATGTAAATTGTTTTCACCTTGAAGCAGACACCAAATCACAGAGCCACTGTTGCCACTAATAATTATCTCCAACTTAACAAAAATAATCTGAACTCATATTTCATTTCATATCACTTTTGTGGTCTGCTGAGTTCTGGACTCTAGAGGTCAAAAATTTTATCTGGAATTAAACCAGTAGATACAAAAATTGTTTAATTACGCACTAAGCTCTGGCCTTTATTATACAAGCAAACATGAGAAGAATTCTTTGATCCATTTTCATTATTATTCAGCAATAAGACAAGCCTATTACCATTATACTTCATTATTACGTTTTTCATCGCAAAAAACTCTTCTAAGGATTTGTAGATGATTTTGGCAACCCCTCCTCCATTTCAATAACCTTTCATCAACATAACATAATAAACAGAGCTTGAAGCGAAGAAAAATGCTGACTGTTAAATAAACCTTATGCTTTTTGATTGTGAAACAGGACTTTGCATGAAATCTGTTGAAATCAGCAAGAGTTAAATTTTTGTCTTTGGTGTGCTTAACTTAAAATTTGTTTTAAAAAAACTTTTATGTTGCATTTTCATCCATTACATATTTACATCAGGACTTTGATCCTAATCTTGCTGTCAGCAGAAAGTAAGGTAATTTTATCTTTTTGTTTATTGATCTGGTTAATATAGTCTAGATCTATATCTATATCTAGACTATGCTTCTGCTAAACTTTTTCAACACACTATGAAATGACATGACACTGCCTGTTCACGTTTGACCAACATTTGGCACTTTATCTTTCATACAGACCAGGTTCCAGGAAAGCATTAGTCAATTCTCTTCCACAATGTGTATACTTCATTGAGATGTGGCAAAGGCAGCAAAACATAGACCTAGGATGTGAACGAATATGAAGTATCAAGTAGTAATGGTTAAAACTTAGGCCAGACTGCGCAAAATCGAGAAACGGAGTAAAAAAAGACCTTCGTGAGTGAAGAATTGAGACTGCCGGTAATTATGATACACGGTACTTACCATTTTCATCCTGCGCCGGGCTAGTCATATTGACTGTGCTCCAGTATTTCTTGCCAAACTCGGATATATCTGCGTGTCCTTAACCGAAATGCGAAAAATAATATCAAAAATTAGATCCGCAGCTCTGTGATTTGGCAAATTTTATGTTCGTTTCAGATGAAATTTCATTCCAGTTTTTAATTGGCTAAGACTATTTTATTTATATGAAGACCTCTTCTTCGTAATTTCGTAGTTTGAAACATTCACATGTTTGTTAACATCCCGAGCTCTCCTTTGCAGTCAGCAGCTATAGCTGTAGCTTTGACACAGTACACGAGGGAAATATTAGGGCTGAATATCGAATTAGTACCGAAAAAATCGAGAGTTAAATAGACTTCAGCATTGAATTGTTGTTGTTGTTGTTATTAATACATGGAAAATGGGAAATATCCAAAACGGTTTCTAATAATAAACTTTAATCACCAATCGAGATAACAAACGTGGGAGTAACTACTGCATCTAAAATACCAGAATTAAATTCAATTTTGAGCATTAAAAAAAAAAAAATTGAGCTAGATGACTTCGAGTATGGCAAAGGCTAGTATGACGATCATGAACAATGTTGATTAGATATGATGTCAGATCATTGATGCGTCTAGGTCCTCCCCCCCCCCCTACCCCCACCCTCCCTTTCATACCCAACGGGGATCAGGGTGTTAACCGCGAACTGATATGTTGAGTTTGAGGTGATAAGACATTTAATTAACTAGTGCCAGCCTTTAATCAACCATGGGAAAAATTCTACCTTACCATTATTGTTATTATTTTGTTCTTACTATTGTCATTGTTTTTTATAATTCTTGTTACAGTTATTTATAATTAGAGCTAGTTTGTGTGTGTGTGTGTGTGTGTGTAAAATGATGATGATTTTTATAATGGCTATTATTGATAGTTTAAGATATTTTTATAAAATGACGATTTCGATGATGGTGACGTATTCCCCCAGGGTTACTCAATCTTTTCGTCAGAACACGTTCAAGTAACACCATCAAGACTCAGAATTATTTCCGACCTTATGGTAAACCAAAAACGTATGACTTACGCTCATGCCACTGAGTGTTGCTTTATCTATAGCACTGCTACTAAATAACAACAACAACAACAACAGAAAACTCTTAAAAGTTCTTTAAACTGCAGTAGCCAAAATTTGATCTATGTCATTATATGAACGCATTGCAAGAAACAATATGTGGGCAAGACAACTATAGCACTGAGTATACAATTCTCCAACCTCAAGAGCAGCTTTGGGACAAAGAAAACCAACCCTGAAACAGGACATCATTAAAATCATAGTATAAGTCATGTGAGGATTAATGGTCTACATCGCTCACAAGACACACACTCGCGTGTACCCGACATGTACAATCATAATTCGTTACAATGTGTTTAGGGTATTCCTGTAATTCACCCTTTAGTATTAGACCTGATGATTCTTATCTCATTGCTCAATCAAAAGGAGAGCACAATTTGTTTCCAAAGTGAAAGACAACACAATTTCCGCTGATGTTAGTAAATCTTAGAGATAAATATTGAAAGGTATATAGTCAAACGAATAAACAGATTGACAGAGTTTATCATTTGATTTGACCATTGTAAATCAGCAGTTATAAAAAAATCAAATTGCACTAAAAATGTACTTTTTATTTCCCTTATAAACAACATTGAAAAGCCTCTCCCATACAACAAATAAAATATTTAATTAACATTACCTATCCTGTACAGCAATACCCTACCAGTATTTACATTTTATATGTTTTCATTATTGCCCGAACGAAGAGCCAAGCGGGCTAGAAAATTTGGGTAGAGGTATTAGTTTACTTTATTAACTCAATTCCTAGTTCCTCGTATTGTTTTTCAACTTTTTTGACGTATTTGATTAGTTGCCGATGGACAGTCGTCTTAAATTAAAGACATGTGAAAAATGATGATGATGATCTATTGCCCTGACGAAGGGCCGGCTAGATAGATTCGAAAATTTGGCTCCACTGCTATATCGGGTTGGATACATTGTGTTGTATTTGATTAACTGCCGGCAGACAGTCGTCTTATATTTAATATTTATAAAACGGTGATGATGAGGGATGATGATAGTGATTACCGATATCCAATTATTCGAAAGTAGTGGGGGTGGGGGGAATGTCAATGTAACTAATGTCTCGTCTGACAACTGACTTCGATAGCATACTATTTAGCTTATATTGATCTAAATGTTTTGTGATGAAGGGTTCTAGTTCTATAGTTAACACAGTAATAGCTATCCTCCGCCTTGGTAGATTTTCTTAAACAACAACAAACAAACAATTTATTTAACTGAAGTTCTGCATGTTGGTTCAGATTTTCCTCAACATAGTAGGATTATACCTTCTAGAGAAACATGGTTGTCCAGTCACTTCGGCTTTCTCATCCCGGTTATTTCCTTTGATGTATTTAACTATCACCATCATTTTATCTCGTCCACCGTTCTACAACCAATTGCAGGAAACACTTAAGTTTAATATTCTTTTATAGCTAGTATTATGCTTTTGGAGTTTCTTTCCACAGCTATTGAACTATTATGACTATGTGTTTGTTTGTTTTCTTTGTGTTGGGGTTTAACGACACATCAGCACGATTACGGCTACACTGTGTCTAACACGGGTAGGTAAGTTTACACGTCAAGAAGAAGAGAGGAAAGGAAGCGGGACAGAAGACAGGAGCAAGGAGAGAGAGAAGAGATTTCTCCCCTGGAATGTCGAGGATGGCACTTCATGGGAGACACCCCACCGATGGCGGGCTTACATCGTCTGTAGGTGGGAGCAAAGAACTTACTTATACACCCGGGGTCCCCGCGGGGGTTATGACCATGTGTAGCCACGTTACCAAAATATGTTTGTATTTAGTTTTCTGTGATGTGTCTGAATTTTAACACGTTTGGTAATGCATGTATTAACCTGTGAGTAATGGTTGGAGGAGAGGGCCGGGGGGGGGGGGGCAAACAAACAAAAACACAAGCGGATGTCGGTACCGGCATGCATAAAGATGGTATGGCCCTCCTTCTCCACCTCCCTTACTCTCAAAGAAAACTTTATTGTGATAATATTGTTGTTGTTGGCTAGTTATTTAGCTTAGTGTGTTATATACATCATGCCAAAAGAGTCTACACTTTCAAAGTGTACTCCACAACCGATGTGTAACGCCCCAGTTTTCAACAGGTTTTAATAAAAAAAAAGAAAACAACACTTTTTTTTTAAGCCAAGGCAAGAGCAGAGTAGAAAATGATGCTCTTCGTACTTGAGCTGGCCTTTTATATTTTATAACAGTCCTAGATATGAGAACATTAGCTGAATCAATGCGCCAGATGGCCTGCGGGAAGTCTAAAACTTGTTACAGTATAACCGTATCTATCTCTTATCATCATGTTCGTTTTAGAGCTATGGATCTAATTGACAAATCTAAGTCGACCCACGCCAACGTGATCAATTCAGTGGTAATCACAGCACAGCGGCTGCGTGTTCGCGTATAAATGGAAATTAATGTGAACACCATTAATTTTAAGGTTATATAGTTTCCATTTGTGGTAGCCTATCATCACGCTGTTTTAGTATTTGTTATATGTATCATTGTTGCTGTTACTATTGTCGTTTGTGTGTGTGTGTGTGTGTGTGTGTTGTTGTTGTTGTTGTTGTTGTTTTTGGGGGGGGGGGTGTGATTTGTTCTCTTTTTTTTTTTTTTTTGGTCGCTGCTGCTGTTGGTCTGTTGTTGTTGTGGTTTCTGATAACTACTCTTTATTTTGTGTACGAAGATTGGGTGCTTTTCATTATCACACGGCCCCATTTATACATGCACGATTGTAAGCTATTTAACTTATTGAACTTTTATTAACTTTCATAGCGTTATTGGTATGTCATGGGCGGCAGCGAAGTGGGAACCCTTTGGGATTTGTTATTTATTTTTATTACCTTTTTTCAATCGACATTCTTTGGGCACGGACTCTGGCCTTCAAAGAAACAACGATATCTTGGCTGGTCAAAGTGACTGAAAACTGAAAAGAAAGAGACAGGGTGATGGTGGATAGTTAGACGGGTACGCAGACAGAGAGGAATTTGAACTGAGAGTAATGAGTGGATTAATTTTACCTTTCTGTTTGCCCACCGAGATTTGTCGTCAGGAATAAGATCAGGAGTGACTTCTGATGGTGGAATTTTGAGAAGAGGCTTTATGAAAATCTCACCTTACTTCACCGCTGCTTCCTAAAATTGCTGAAGTATAGACTACAGTGAAGTCAAATTAAGGTCTCCGGTGTTGGTTAGACTCGAGAGACAGCATCTCTTACAAAAAAGGCGGGGAGGAGATGTTTGGAGAGGGGAAGAAGGCGGGGAAAAAAATATCAGAGAAGGAGTTTAAAAGGAGGCAATCAGAATATTCCACTCAGGAGCTCACAGAACAAAAAGAATTCGTTCAAGTTCCGATGCTTTTTTTCCCCCCCTTAAAAAAAAGGGGGGGGGGGGCTATATGGTGAATGAAACCTTTAAGAAATATTTTCCTTTTTGTTAGCTTCACATGCTATTATCTTCCGTTAAAACATGAGTCAAGCCTGGACTTGCCTTCATAAACGTAATAATTTTGTATTAGTTTTTACACCAGCACGATGAAGTTTCGTAACAGATTAAAATAATAAAAAGAACTGAAATAAATTAAATTAAAGTGAAGTTAGTTACAAATGAATAAAATAAATTTATAGTCAAGAAAAATTCGTGACATATGAAGGCTCCAGTAGAAAAAACAGATAAATCACATTTTCTACACAGGGAGAAAGGCAAATTAAAGTTTAGAAGTCTGCAGTTTTTTCAACGCGTAGTTTTTTTTTTTTTTTAACTCTCTTTTTAGCGGAACTTGCCTGGTTTTTTCCGAATTATTGTCTGGTTAACAAATCTTGGCGGTATGCTTTATAAGGTCGGAGCAATAACTCTTTTTTTTTTTTAATGTGACATCTCTTCATATGTATTGGCAGGATTCAGAAGTAAATCTATAACTCATTTGAAATTCAGTTCCCTAACTTCGAGAAGAACTCTCCTCCCCACCCTTCGGGGGGTCGCAGTGGCTCTGTGGTATGGCGTCTGCCCATGGAGAAAACAGGCCGGGATCGACTCGCGGGTCTTGCATCGGGGGATGGAATGACACGAAGATCGAAAACCCGCATTTTTTCTCGGATAAGGGCGAATATATTTCGGAGGTCCCTTGTGTACGTCATGCACATTTAAAGAACTCTTGGCAGTTCAAAATAGATCGAAGAGTAGGCTGAGCGCTGTCCGGGCAAGATTTCCAACTTCCAAATTTCTACCCATAAAATTTCTCTGCAAAAATTGGCAGTTTCTAATAGCCGAGATAATCCTGCTTTCTTAGAATTGAAAAACAAACATCCCCACCCTTCCTCGTTCCCCCTGAAACAGTCTGGTTTCGCCCCTGAAAAATCAGAGGTATCAAATCTCTAACGTTAAATTATGTCCTGGCGCGGCCCCTTGACCAGTCACTCTTCAAATCAGCTTTTTACTGCTTTGAACATTGCAGTTCGCTGAAACAAGGCCGCTAGTTATCACATGTGATTTGACTGTATTCCTGTGGGGAGTTGACATTTTCCAGTATTAGGAGCAATATGGTAAGTTCTCTTTGTTTGCCATCGTTTTAAAGATGTATGATGTAATCAGACAGACCGCCTGACTATTGTTTGATAGACGTATAGGAAAGGTATAGAGACGAATGAACTCACTAAACCGTTGAACAGATGACAGACAAAGAAAGGAGCGGGTGGTTTCATTATTATTATTATTTTTTTAATAGATGGACAGGAGAGAAACACATACATTCATATAGGCAGACAGACAGACAGTGGACAGACAGAAGATTGATATATATATATATATATAGATAGATAGATAGATAGATAGATAGATAGATAGATAGATAGATAGATAGATAGATAG
>JBCAUA010041592.1:0-26009 GCA_038406235.1 Peronia verruculata
CAGTGTATTCTATTATTCTTGTGAAATCGAATTCATTTAAAAGAAGCGGCTCATTGTGTATGGAAACATAGGCCGGTCCCGCCATTATTTACAAAACGAACTCCTGCATCACGTGACAAAACAAAGAGATTCCGAACGAGTCCATTGTATTCACTACTATCTATGAGAGTACTATTATATCTGATCATGCTTGTATGCCCCATCTGAAGTAACTGTATAACATTTTCTTTTTCTATTTCTTATTTTTTCTTTTTGTGAATTGTATAATATTTTTGTAGATTCATTATCGATCGATTGCTCGATATCGGAATATTGTTAGGAGTCAGAAATTGTTGGCTACATGGCTTTTGTTTCATGTATATTTCATTTTATATTGTACCACCTGAATATCAAATAAGTTCACTGTATAGATTAAAAAAAAAAAAAAAAAATCCTCTCCCCAAACCCTCATCCATTTTCACCTCCCCTTCCATACCCCCCGCCCCCTTTTTTTTAACCTCTTTTTTTTTTCATCCTGAAACAAACACTTTTTTCCATAAAAAAAAAAAAAAATCCTAACCTCTGTTCCTAACTATACCCCAAGGTGAAGCCTATTTCCATTATCGAGACTACGAAATTTCTGACCGACATATTTAAATTCTATAAACAAGGCATTTACGAGAGAGGGAGAGAGAGAGAGAGAGAGAGAGAGAGGAGAGAGAGAGAGAGAAATAAATTTCAACATCACTTACATACTTCGAAAAAACGCTGTTTCCATCATAGTTTAAGTATTTCTGTATGAAAGTTATTCAAATATAACCTCTATCACAGTTTAAATAATAATTTCTTCATACATATATAACCTTTTCGTCATAGTTAAATTATTTCCCCATGATGGCCATTTTAAATAAAATAGCCTTTTCATCGTGGAGTATTCTCCCATAGGTACTGAAATATGACCTTTAATCATAGTTAAAATATTTCCCCATAGCTATTGAAATATAACCTTATAATAACAAAAAATATAACTCCAAAAACCTTTCCAAAAATTGCAGCCAACTACGTGTCAAAAGAAAAATTATAGCAAGGCTCACTTGCTGAATAACAACCCAGAATGTCTTAATTGTTCATTTTTCAGAGCGCAATGTCTAAAGTGTACATTTTTTAATGAATAGGCCTTAAAGCCGACTTACGCCACTTGACAACTAACTCACAATGGTAACAAAAATGTTCACAAAACAGATTGATTGCTTGTGTTGGACTTTAACGTAACAAAGCTATCTATGCTGTATTGCACCTCACATGGGCTGATCACGAAATGGCTGTTTTCCAGGAAACGTCCTATGTGAAAGTACGTCAGACTAACTCTGTCTCTCTATCTATGACCTTCTCTCTGTCTCTCTCTCTCTCTCTCTCTTCCTGCCTCTGTCTCCCTCCCTCCCTCTCTCTCTCTCTCTCTCTCTCTGTGCAGCTCACTGTCTCTCTCTTCTCCTCTATTTCTCTCTTCTTGTCTCTCTGTCTTTCTCTCTCTCTCTCTTTATATGTTCTCTCTGTATGTCTCTGTCTCTTTCTCTGTCACTCTCTGTTTCTCTCTGTCTTACTCCGTGTTTCTCTCATTGCCTTTCTCTCTCTCTCTCTCTCTCTCTTCTCTCCCTGTCCTATCGCATAACACTTGTTTATCTGTGTTAAAGAGGTCGGACTGGAGATTGCGTCAGAGAGACTGAAAACCAATTTTCATTTCCTAATCACCCAAAACAACAACGACAGCACCAAGAAGACTGGATGTCTGGGGGATCTTATTGATGAGTGATGACCTGGTGTTGTTTCTATTATGAAAAAAAGCACACCGAAAGAGAGAGACAGAAAAAAAATGAAACATGGCAGCCAGGGCTATCATACAAGATCATGCCTAGTTCCATGTGGATTGGCTTTTCATGAGATAGCTCTGAAATTGCTATGCTTTTGCTAAACCTCCAGCTGATCCCCTACAAATAGGTGGTCATCAATTTTAGGAGGAAATGCGGTGACTTTTTTTTTCACTTTTTTAAAAAGAAAATATTTTTTGAAGGTTCCTTAAGTTGCAGCTTTCTGAATGTTCATTTAACAGAAATGATGTCCATGCAGCCATGTTGTGATCTATCAGTTTGTCTGTCTGTCTTTCTGTCTGACTATCTTTCTCTCTCTCTCTCTGTGCATCTGTGTCTTTTTGTGTGCCTGTGTCTGTCTGTCTGTCTGTCTTTCTCTGTGACTATCTTTCTCTCTCTCTCTCTCATTGTGTTTTTGTGTGTCTGTGTCTATCTGTCTGTCTGTCTTTCTGTCTCTCTCTCTCTTTCTCTCTCTGTGTTTTTGTGTGTCTATCCGTCTGTCTCTCTCTTTCTTTCTCTTTATCTCATTTTTTTCATATCTCCTCAATTACTTCCCCATCTCACTTTCTACCTTTTTTCTTCAGTCCATCTTTCCATTTGTTCTTCTGTCAATCCGTGTCTGTGACTATGTCTCACTCCCGTTTTTCTCGAAATCATCTTTCTCTATGATCTTTACTGTATCTATGCTCACTCTTCTATTTGTATCTCTCTTTCTCTCTCTCTCTTTCTCTTTCTGATTGTTCTCTCTCCTCTTATCATCTCTCTCACTGTCTCTCTATTTCTCCCTCAAATGTACTTTCTGTGGTCTCTTTGTTCTTCCCGTCCTGTCCTTGCTCGTCTCTCATTGCTTCTGTCTGTCTGTTTGTCCGTCCGTCTGTCCATTCCTTCGTCTGTGTGTCTGTGTGTCTTTCTGTCTGTCTGTGTGTCTGTCTGTGTGTCTGTCTCTCTGTCTCTCAGTCTCTCTGTCTGTCTGTCTCTTTTGACTCCGTACTCTCTCTCTACACTCCGTATCTTTCCTTCTGTCTGCTGACACAGATTCCTTCAAACACTTCGTGATACAAACAGGTATCAAAGTCACACCAATGCTTGCCCCGCACCGCACAGCACAGACATAAACAAGGAGCTTCGACGGTAAAGATAAGAACCACCTTATTTACACTGTAGAATATTCAACGTAAACGAGTCTTTGCAGAGATGTACTTAAATCATATCTACTTAACATCTTCACGTCTACATACCAATAAGAACTCGCGATGCTCATCCTATATTGGATCTCTCAGATTCTTTGGATGATTTATACACTCTGTCTCTCTTCGTTATTCGATGCATATTTATATTTTGGTTAATCCAACAACTTTCTAAACTCGTTGCATTTCAGACGAATGTGCGCATCCTTAAACAACAAACATGGCGCATTGCTAGAGATTCTGATAGTTAGAGAGATTCTGCTCAGGAATTATGTTCATTTGAGCACTGTAATGCTCGGAATGTAATTGAAATGAACCTCTAATAAGAGACAGGCTTTTTTCCATACCCTTTCATTTTTTCATCAAACATGTTATGAAATTTCTCCACGTTTTACTTCATGAACATTGTGTGTGTGTGTGTGTGTGCGTGTGTGTTTGAGCAGAGCTACATATTCAATTGCCTTATTATTATTATTGTTGTATTAAGGTTATTGTTTACATATTCGGAATATGGAGTTCAATGCAGTCCCAAAGAGCCAAGATGATATGATATTATTGCAAAACAAATAGTAATTATACACCATCACAGTGCTTTATGTCCGATTTATCACACAGTCGAGATCTGCCTCGAGTTCAGGCAGTTCCATCTACTTTTATAGATTTTTTTGTTTTTGTTTTTGTTTTTCTTTTAGCTCAGTGGTAACTATTTTCAGGGTAAAACTTTTTACCCTATTTTGTTCTGTGATCAGAAATTCTACAAGAAAAGAATGAAAATTTCTAAGTACGATTTTTGTAATCCGACAACTTTCTAAACACGTTACATTTCCGACGAATGTGCGCATACTTGAACAACAAACGTGGTGCGTTGCCATCTGAGTAATGTTTTCAAGTACTGCCTGCGAGAAGGCTGTCAGTCATGTCTACCAATAAATATGTAGGTATGTTATTGCCCCTGTTTGTTTTTAGGCATATTTCGTGTGTGGTTGCTAAATATTTTGGTTCTGTAAAGCGCTTCGAGCCCTACAGGGGTGAGGCGCTATATAAATGCCCTTTATTATTATTATTATTATTATTATTATTATACCACTTTAATTCAAGTAGTAGTATTCTGATTATTCTGTTTCCAGTAGTGTCACCTAATATACATAATGTCACCTGTGCCTCATTTCCACTGATCTCTCTCTACTCCAGCCAATATCACCCAAAGTTCATTAGAATCACCCTGTTGCAATATACTTTCTTCCTATACCCAGTAGTAGTTCTCTGTTTATGTTACCCCCCCCCCCCCCCCCTATTTTTGTCTCATAAACCTGTCTTCTACTTACTTATTCATCCAAATTTAATGCATATTTTGATTTTAAAATGTGTTCCATCCGCATATTTAGACTTGAATGAACTGAAATTATTGTTCATATGCAGATGCACTTAAGTGCAAACGACTCATTCAATGCATTCAATGTCATGTTCACTGTTAGTTTGATAGGCTTGAGAGTCTGCAGCTCCAGTTGTCACAGTGGGATTTATTTCCAGTCAGGATAGTGATGCCTTCTTACCAAATGGCCAGTTGTTTGCATTTTCCTGACCTTTCAAATGGATGTAATTGAGAAATAACATGACTTCATACAATTTTCTGTTGTCAGGATAGAATTCCTGTGTAAAAATTCCTGACTTACAACACTTATGGGAAGGAGGCACACAGCCTTTTTTTCATTTCATAGTAGTTTCAAAAGATGGAGGACGTTGCACGCAATCATTTTTAAACAGTGTCCTCTTGTGATGAAAGCAATTACATCTGTATGTGAGAAAATTTATATCATTTTGGAAGGTTATCCTGAGTAAGAGTGGTAATACAGCCTCTTGTTAACACAAGATATATGATTAAGTGTGATATATTTTTTACAGCCCATTGAGCTCAACGTGGGCGATTTACAGATGTATGGCACAGTGGAGTGGGTGAATGTCACAGATCACCTGGGCAAGGTCAAGAAATCTGCTGAGTTTGAAAACATTGTGTTTGTTTTCAAGGCAGGAGTTACCTTTCTTTGCAGAGAGAGGTTGAAGCGAAAGAGAACAAAAGTGAGTCTTAAATCATAAGAAAATTTTGTGGTTCAATCAGTGCAAATATTTCAAATAAAGTTTTTGGATTTTAAATCTTTGCGATGCCATGGAGAAACAAAACAGGCAAGAAATTGATCTGCTTTTTTTTCTCCGTGTCTTGAAATACTGCTCCTTAACTGAGACAGTGTGAGATAGTGTTAGTCTGAGTCTACACATCTGATGGGATGTAAAACTACTACATTTCCTCTGTAAATATAAGTCAATACATTTGCCATAGAACATCAACAGAGGAGGCTATGAATTGAGAAACTCTAATTATAATCATATTCTGTTCTTTACAATAGTGAATTTCACTGATAAGATATATCTGCCAAATTGATCATAGCGTCATCTACAGCTCTGTTTATGCAGATAGTTTGATCTGGATAAAAATGACAGGGTAAGTACTCTGCAATAGACCGTCTCTTCATTGTGCATTATCTATTTCAGTCTATATCCACAAGATCTTCCTTGATCGAAGTAGCGGAGACAGTGGAGAGATATCGCACACTGATTCCCACCCAGGAAGTCCAGATTCGAACTGGCAAAGTCAGTGACATGGACCGACATTATTGGTGGGACCTGGTTCACTCAAGGTCAGAACTTGAGGGCCGCCCAGAGAAAGTGTACCAGTTCTGCAACAGGTAGGTTTCAACTAACCCAGCAGGAAAGTATGGGTATGAGAGGAAGGGAACAAACAGAAAGTTTGGGTCATGCTTTGCTAGACCTCTCAATTGCCAAGTTAGTCAGGCATGTCAGAAAATGACCAGAATATCTCTGAAACATCAGTAGAAATAAGTCAGGTAGATGTGAATTGTGTGTTTTGAAAGCAAGGTCTTTTATAACTCCACACCTTTAGGTAAGAAAAGAAACCAATTTACTGTGATCTTTTATATTTGAGTCCATTTTTTAACCGCAGATAATGTGTCATGAGCTAGCACTGGAACGGTGTGTGGAAGGTGAATATATGGCATATATTCTTGTATGTAGGAATGTGCCCATTGAGCTTACTGTCTATACAACCAATCTTTTGTAAGAAAACTAAATGAGTGGGAGCTGCAGTATGATAACACTATCCAATTTCTATGGAAATATACCACTAAATGAGTTAGAGAGTTGTAACATGTTTGTAGAACATGCTGAATAGAGGTGTCTCATATTAGACAATTTGAGGAAGTTGTTTTCAAAAGCATGTTCATTGTTTGTCATTATATGTAATCTGAAAGGTATCAAAATATTGTGCCTGGAAAAGTGTATGGTGCAATATTGTTCATTTGATTTTGTGTATCTCTGTCTGACACAAAATATTCTTATTTTGTCTACACAGCACCACTGAAGCCAAGTCTGACTTTATGAAAGTGATCAGGCAGACCATCAGAGAAAGTGTAAGAAAGATGATCATTCCTTCCTCAGCCTCTTCCTCTTCCTCTTCCCACCAATCTCATCATCATTCTCATCCTTCCTCCATGCGACCTCACTCCTCATCCCCCACCTCTAACAGTTCTGTACCCTCCTCTGAGGCAGGAACCATAGGGGGAGCCACCAGTATTGCGTCATCTTACCCCTCCCCTTCCTCACATCCACACCCTCTGTCCAGCCCTCAGCTGGCTCTGTTCAAACGGCGCATGAAATCGTCGGACAATGAACGACATTCTATGGACTTGGATAACAAAGTCAGTGACATAGATGTGGACTCTGGCTTCCGCACAAGGAGCAAGACTATTGGGGATCTCAATGAAGCCAGTATGGATGAATCTGGTGGCTTTGTGCCTGGAACTCTAGAACCAGCTACAACCGACAAGAACAAAGAGAACAGTTCATGTTCCTCCAACTCCAACTTGAGCTGCTCTAGTCAGACTGGTAGCCAGAGTGGCTCGGCTAAACTGCAGTATGCCAGTGCTGATCCTTTGCATTATTCATCCAGCTCTGTCAACTCTGCAGATCGAGCTGGTGCTTCCTCACCCGTGTGGAAGAGGGTGGACAAAAACCTGAAGCCCGGCCAGCAGCAGGAGGACACAAACTCAAACAAAAGTGGAGGAGGAAGCAGCAACAATTCAGCTGAGAGTATCCCACCCCCTCGGCAAGACACTAAGACTGTTGTGTTTGCACCCGTACCGGGAGGTGTCCCTTTGCTGAAAGACACTGAGTGCTGAGGTGTAAAGAAACTCTATTGCCATTTAAGTCACAGTTGGAACACAATTGTGTGAGGAGGAGAGTCAAGATATCACCTGTTTAAGTCATGGCACCAAATGAAGCTACCATTTAACAGATGTGAAAGGTCATTTGTCCAAGAGACATCGTACATACATTATGAAAGAGAAGATTTGAACAATGTATCATTATGGTCAGATCCAATCACTGCTGTTTAATTCACTATGTGTATATCTTGTCACAGTCACATCAGATAATGAAATATTTCCCTGACAGTCCTGGGTATCTTTGTACATTACTCAAATTGTTGAAAATAGACAGGCATTACCCAAAGTTGGGTATGAGATTTACATTACTACATTTGGTTATAGAGGTCATGTTACAGCAGTTCTAGCCCAAATTTTAGCTGCATTCTGTGAGAAAAACTGAAATGATAAAAGAGCAATAAATATTTTACGTGTCCTCACCAAATTTGTAAACAGTTGGAAGATGAGAGCAGCATGGGATTAGCAATTTAAACATTTTTCATTTTGCCCTGAAGACCTGTATCAGTATTACAGCTATGTACCCCTAGAGCAAAGAAAGATATCTTGATGCTATAGCTGAATGACCAAGGAAATGTCCATGCTGAATGAATGCCCAAGCCTTGTGTGCTGACGCTGTGGTCTCAGTGATCATCCTACTTTGTTAGTAGGACATGCATTACATAAGGCAATTTTAGGAATTTGTTACATCCATCTTGAAAATTCATCTTGGAAAATGCATAGTTGTAAACTCATAGTATCATTAGAAACACCACAGATTCTGGCCCAAGCATGAAGCCTGCATCACCCACTGCAACATTAGAATGGTGCCTGCCATCCTGTGGTCTAGCAACAAGAAAACTGATGGAGACTTGTTTTGGGGGAAACAATGCTATCATCCACTTATGTTCTTGTTGTCATGGTCATTGTGTTTGGTGCACTGAATACACATAAGCTGTGGACGTAAAATCCTGATGTGGCCAGAATGTTTCAAATATTAAGGTCTTATCATGATAGGAAGTTTTTGGTTGTGAGATCAGAACAACACAAAATTTAAGTTGTAAAACTGTTGAGTCATAGAAGCAATTATTTAATGTGTAAGGAGATATTTTGAATGCATTATTTAAGTTAAATGGGCAGCAGTCCTACATGTGGATAGCTGCCATATAAGACTGCAGATCAGAGATGGCTGAACTTTGAAAACTGGATGACCATTCATAATGGATGCTGCAAACACTTTGATGCATTGCCAGTTGAGGGCAGGAAGAAGAGACCAACTGCATAATAACTTATCTTTAGTGCCAATGTGTCTTAGACTCATGTCATGAAGTCAGTTCACTGCTGTTGAGTGACAGGATTGGCTCACAATGATCACAGAAATAATCTCTTGGACATCTGCTAAAATGTTGAATATTCCAGTAGGCCGGATATTCACCGTGACAACAGCATTTTGCCGGGCTTGCTTTCATTGCAAAACACAAAATGGATTTCACAGCCAAATTTGACATCCTTGTGTTTTTCAGGCTCACTGTGGAGATATGAGAGTTATTCTCTTTGGGATTAACCCTTTGATGTTGGGCAGAATCAAAATGTTTCCAAGAAGAGAAAAAAAAAAAACAGTTAAAATTCAACAATGTTGTGTGCTTTTTATGTTGTTTCCCTTTTAAATTTTCAAATTGATGTCCGAGAACAATTACACGTTGATATTACTTGTTGTTATTTCTTAATATGAACTGAGAAACGAACGGGTAAACATGTTTCGTTTGCCAAAAACCCTCATGGACAAGAGCACTCCAACTGTGTTTGACACTCATTTTGTTCAATTGCATTGATTGTGCATCTCAGATTGTTCATCCCATTTTACTCTGGTGTATTTGTTGCCGTTGTTTTACTTCAGTACAAACTATGGTCACATGTATGTTAGTGAAATGTATGAATATTGGTGGCTGAAAGAATACAATGTCAATATTTATATTATTTTGCTTGTAGATATTTTGAGCCACAAATTTATTGAAACAAACAGAAATGAAACAAACAAAAAAAACCCCAAAAAATGCCTAGAATCAACCAGTTCAATTTTATGTAAAGTATCAAAGTAGAATGTCACGTTTCTCTTTTAAATTGCCTAAGTTTTTAGTGCTTAGCTTTAGAAATGGGAGGATTTACCTGTCATTTCTCAATTGCCCAGAACATTTTGTTGCCATTTTTGCATGATTCAAAGTACAGTGCTGGGCGAGCATGCAAACAGACCTATTTCTGTACTCCCAGTGATCAGTATTTCATTTTTTTAGTATTACTTCAATTCATGATTTTGTTTTTGTAAACAGACTACTGTAAGTGATATATATATGTGTAGTTTATGGCTCAGTTTGAGCAGTTGTGTGTGTTAGAATGTTGAGTTTGACTTTCAAATATGTTAGTTTTGGTGCTGATTAATGCCAGGGGGATATAAAGTAATATATGACACCAGATATTTGTAAGAACAACTCTGTATAATTGAGGAAAGGGACGTATGCTTCACTTGTGTAAAAGAAATTTATATTGTACTCTAAACCATAGTTGGGCTTTTACTTTCTTGTGCTAAGTCAGCCTAGCAATGTTGTGAAACCAGATGAAATGAATCTGGTGTTAAATTAATTATGTGTAGAATTATTGATATCAAGGGAGAGGAAAATGGTGTACATTACTGTGGAGTAGAAATTTATTTGCGGCCCCAAGTGATAAAATTACATACTCGTCAAACCGAGTTGTTTTTCAAGAGTAAATAAATTATTAACACAAATTGCTTCTTTTGCACAAACACCTTCTATGTCTACTAACAAATGTATTTCAGACTGAATTTGTTGAAATACTTTAAGCAAAGCAGTAAAAAATTGTGATATATAATTATATTAAATGACGTGATTTAAGTGAGGATTAATAGGGACTGACAAAACTATTCTGCCATTTTCTCACTAAATTTGGCAGCAGCAGTAGATGATCCCCAGTCAAATGCCAGTTATTGTTAAATGTAATTTGTCTGTGGTTTATTTGAATATAAAACACTTCAAAATATCTTCTCCAAAATCAAATAAGGTTTAAAATCATTCATTCAGTGTGTATATAAATCAAATTTTATAGAAAGATATGGAACATGTGTCAAGTTTGTTATTTATTCTAGCTTCATACATATTTTTAAACCCAGACATACTTGTTCATTTCAGCGCCATGCCAAATAGAGCTGGTGAGAATTTGCCTGTCCAAATTCCTTGTTTATTTTTTCATCTTTTGTTTGGAATAGAGGCTGAATCTTTGGTTTATTTCATTCAGTTTGTTTTTTCCCCCCTATTTGTTGGTAGGACACAAAAGAGAGATCCTTTATAAGAGCACAGATTTCAAGACAATGTGTCATGAATGTTCTGTGTTGCTATCTGTCAGCTGTTTTCTTTTTTTTTCTTTTTAATCTGTGTGGACCGTTGTTGGATTTTGCAAATTGTACATTTTTTTCCTTTTCTTCATAAGGCTAATTGCTTCTCTCTTCCATGACTTTAATGGCTTTGTAGGGTCTCGATACATTTTGGTTTATTTTTCCTTTCCTTTTTTTAAAAAATTAAATCATTTTTTTTGTTTTGTTTTCTTTTCTTTTTTGTTTATCTTACTTTGCAGTGGATGTGTTGTATCAAAATTTTGGTGGCTTACTCAGTACTGGCATGTAATTTATTGTGATGTGATTTTGTCCCCTCATTGTTTTCATTTTGCGGGTATTCAAAATATGAGGGCACTTGTATTGACTCTCTCTCTATGTCTGGGTGAAGGGGACCAAACACAATTGCATTCACTGTAATATGACTAATTAATATATATAGTCTTTGATATGAAAGTTTAGGCAGTTAGGGCTAGCATTAGTGGCAATTAATAGAAATGTACAGTATATCAGAACAATGAATGAAATGCTTCGCCATCCCTATCTTCTGTACTGAAATCAGTGCATGGTTATTTTATACACCAATATTATAGTCATTTTATTGCTGTAGTTTTGTTTTCATGGTGTCTTCATTTAGTTATGAACATTCATAATTTCAACGAGGAATTTTCTTTTCTTAAGTCCATATAATAAGTCACTAGCAATCCTGATCTTGGGTTTACTTCCATGGTGATTTCACTGTATCTAATTTCTTTTCATAGTCTTTATGTGCTGCCATCTGCAGTCACAGCATCACAGGCAAATTGTGACAATATTTATACATTGATTACGTAATGCTGCTCGTCAGTTATGCACATCGGAAGAAGGGGTTAGTGTCCTTGAAATGTTCTTCACAATGATAGGAAAATGGTTGTGGTACCATGTAAACAAATAATGAAATTGGGGCAAGATTTCTTGACTAGAATCAAATAATTGCAGAATTGTCGTGTCACAGTTAACAGCGCCAGAAGTGTACAGTAACTGTTGGAGCATTATAATGAATTATATTTCAGATTTATGAACATTGCAAGATCTCCATTGCTGAGGAATATTTCTGTGATGGAGCAAATAAATAAGTTACCAAGGTGGTTCAGTAAGACAAGGACGACTTGAGAGAGCAACACTGTTTGCCTTACTTGCAAATATTAACTATCTTATTAAGTAAGGGACATAAAAGTATTGGCTCAGGCCTGAACATGTCAAATATGGTAATGATTGCATGATGAAAAAAAAAGGATGATAAGTACATTACATCATAAAATACATTTTAATATATATCTACAGAGTTAGCAGTTAGTGGCATGTCAAGCATTTTTGTGGCTTGCAGTGTATTAAATGACATGAAGAAGAAAAAAGAAAACAAGAAAAGACTAAACTCATTTTGTGATTCAGGCATGAAAATGATGAGCCTTTGTAATTTAAGATGAAAGATGGAATTAAGATCTGTTCATAGTAGACAGAAAAAAAAACATTTGTAAAAGGTATGAAGCCACCCTTACAAATGAATTTTGAAAGTTTCTGTAGGATATTCCAGAAGGATTGGATAATTTGATTATATTTATGGCATGCTTATGCTATTCTCTTATCTTTCCATAAATTTTTTTTTAGCTCCTTTCTTGTGTTTATTTTTCGAATAGAGTGACCTTTTATAAAGTTCTAGTACACAAATATTTTCAGGGCCTAAAGGGCACAAGAAACATTTGAGAACACACTCTTCTCTCCCCCGGCATATCGAGTCGTCAAAATGTATTATTTACATATTATCCAGTCTGCCCTAAGCACGAGCCTTTCTTACTGAAATGGATTGTTCTTCAGGGCCAGAAGAGCTACAAAGTTACTTGACCTAGTTTTACCTCCGGTTTCTCAAAATGGCCCAGCCTATTTTGAAGACCAGATCATTACAACTGATCTTTACCAAGCATTGCATTTTTATTTTGTTGTTGTGTTTTTTTGTTTTTGGTTTTGGACTGAGCCTATTCTGGTGCTTAAAAGAGTATACTAGGACAAACATAAATGGCCATCACCATTTATAACATTTTTTGTAGGAGTTAATAATGTAAAGTACGGTAATCTTGTATTATGGGGCATGTGCTTATTTCTCAGTGTGTGTGTATGTGTGGGGTGGGGGATTGGGGAGCGGGGGATGGATAGGTTGTTCACAACTGGCCATTGAAATAGTTTTCCTTTCCATCTTGCCCATGTTCTGTAACTTTCATTGTTAGTGAGTAGGTTTAATATTGCACGAAACATGTCTTTTTTTTTTTCTCTCTCTCGCTTTCTTTGATCATGTGGTTAAAACAAACTCACTGCCATAGAACTGAGGATGTTGTCACATTATATGGCTAGATAACTAGAGTTACAATGATCACTGTAGCATTACTGTTAAAGAAATTTGACAATAACTTGTTTGTGTGCAAGTTATCTTATAATTGGCTTATTCCAAACGCAGATAGCCTTCTGACAAAAAGCATTGATAAAATAGAGAAATAAATATTTTCTTTCTATAAATCATGTTCACTATGTGGATTCGTCACAGTATATTCATAAAGAACTGTATTGAAAGAGCTGTGCTTTAGATTTATTTTTTGCATCTCTTAGTTCACAGAGTGACTCCAAGTATCACTTCAAAGGCCACTTTAAATGTTAGTACGAGCCAGATGACTTTGTATGAACGAAAGAAATGAGCATTGGGCTGCTGATACTCCAAAACCAAATCTGATAGAAATCAAACCAGCAGATATCTTGATAGCTCAGGGCTAGCCCAGTCACTTATGCATGAGCTTGAATATAGCCATAACATAATGATATGATTAAACCTGGAAGAAAACATTAAGTTTTAGATTTATAAAAAGTGCAGTTAATGCAGATTGCTGAGGATGCGAGTAAATTTCACAGGTGAAATGTCAGCAATATAGCTGCATATTTTGTGCATCAATTGTTTGGAATGCCAAATGTTATATTTTAAGGATGTATGGAAGACTACATAATTTCTTTGGCTGCTGCTGATCTATGTTGCGGCAACTCTCCTCGTCTCATCTACCACTGCAAAAATAGTCAAATCTTTTCCCCACACCTCAAGGCACTAAATCTCTATAAAGAAATACAAGAAATATACATGCCAATCTCGCCTGCCAAAATGGTGATGTCTTGAGCAATTAGATATTTCGAGATCAGTCGTGTGACAAAGGAAATATCGCTTACATGTGGATTTGGTCATATGGTATGACATGTCTGAATGGCTTTCATTTGTCAAAACTTGTCTGTCAAGCACAGAGCATGTCCACAAAACAGTCTGTGAGCAAAACATCTTTGGTTATGTGAGCTATCTGGAAATATCTTATTGTTGGAAGATGATGCTGGCAGCCAGGATAAAACACATGAAGTTACTCCATGCCCTCACTTTATGATAGTCATGTCCATGGTTCCTCTCAGGCCCCCTTTTGCCCCTGTCCTTCACAATTCAAACAGTCTTAGTTATCTCCTGCTGGCTTTGATGAACAATTTTTTTTTTTTTCAGTCAACCAAAGACAAGAAAACCTAAGAAAAAAAAAAAAAAAGAAAAAAAAAACCCTTTCATTCATTTAAATACACTCACACAAATTTTTAAAGAAACAATCTTTTTTTCCCTTTGATAATGTTTGTGTATACCTCATGTATCAAGCACTGGGAAGTAATTTGGTAGATTTTAGAAAATGTGTCCTTTCCCTACTCCCCCCAACCCAGCCCTCATCCCCCACTCTCCCCGATCAAATCTTACAATTTGACTTGGGAGTTTTAGCTAACACCATGCACATAAATACTTTTTCATCAAAATGGATTTGTCATAGATTAGGAATGGGTCATGGAATGACTTATTTCAAAATTGATTCATCATCATCTTAATGTTGTAAGTGGATGGAGAGTCTGTGTTAGATGGTCTGCCTGTTCTGTAGAATGGGGTAACTGTTGTGGTGTAAACTTTGTTGGTCGGTGAATATAGGCTCATGGGAAGTGTGCAATATTATAATGTCCTTTTGTAGCTCTGTTTTCTTTGTTACTTGATTGTTTATGAAATAGTTTTGTTCAAACGATTGACTCTGAGGAGCCGCATTCAAGCACCAACAACTTTAGTCTTGAAGTACAAACCACCAGTTCAGACCCAGGTAGGCCTTGTCTGTGTCTTTCTCCTGACAGATATTTATTTAAGTTCTTATTGTTGCAGATAGTGGCCGAAAGTGAAATTTGCCTTCAAGCTCTATCACAACTAGAAATGGTTTTGATAGCAATCATGTTATGCTTACTCACAGAGTGAGTCAGTTATAGTAAAAACAATGGTGTCGCGCTGTGTGATGTTTTATGTTCAGTCTTGTTTCTCTGTGTCTGTGCGTCAGTCTGTGGGACAAGTGAACACCTCAAACTGGGAAAGACCAATATATGCTGAAATTATTCAAATACCTTGTACATATTTTGATTATGTGTTTGATGTCAGATTTGAGTCTGAGAAAGTATTGTGAGAAAGAGAGAGGCTGGATTACTGGGATAGGCTGATATCAACGAACACTCTGTTTTGTTATTTGCTATCAAATCTTACATTTCTGTGATGTTCATTTCATAAAGATGTGTACAACTGATGAACTGATGAAGACAGGGTGAAAGTGTTAGCTCCTTCTATCATTTTGTGCATAATAAAATTACATGTTTTTGAATATCATATCGTGGTAATACAAAAGAGAACTCCACCCTGTGGCCAAGAGGATAGAAACGCACGTTAGTTATCAATGAACTCCTGCCACAGATGTCTGGAATCGTCCTAGTAGCTAATTCATCCCAGAATATTAGAAAATGGTGATGTTTTATCCTTATATTAGTGCCAGATTTGAGGGGGTGAATGTTTGTGGCCAAACAATTATGTGGGTCTAATTATTTATGTCTTAATTTGTTTCCTGCTTGGCCACTCTTGATTTCACTATCAGCTGGTGCATGGTGACCCTGAGAGAAAGCCAATATGCTATTGCTTATGGCCAAAATCTGTTTCTTAACGATGACACCATGTTTCTTAGGTCAAAGGACTTTTCAAATCCTGCAGAAATCACTAGGGACACTCTTGTGGCCTGTTTGCCATTTTTATTATGTTTTCAGTTTTGTATCTAATTTTTTTTTTTCTTTGGTACTGCTTTTGTACTTAAATACTTATTGTGTTTTTCATACTCATTATCATTATGCATGTATTTGTTTGTTTATGTAACAATATGTTTGATATAATTACCAAATATCAGATGTGTTGCTTTATTGATGTTGTATCCCTATAACAATGTTGAGCTAGATGATGAAAATGCTTTTGGCGCAAGGACTTTGCCCCCACCAATGTTGTTACCAAAAATTTAGCTGTAGGTCACAATGTTTTTACAAGCTCTTTTATCCTCATTCAGTGAAACCACATGTTTATGTAAAGTGTACTATTCTATTTTACTGATACTGCCTGCACTGCCAAATGTATTTGTATTGATCTGAATATCTTTTCGTTTCTTCTGTTTTACTCGTCTCTTTGCTGATGTTTGAAGCACTTTGTATTTTTTGGTATGCCTGACTAGTGTAACGTTTCATGATGATGTAAAGAGTATGCTTTTCTCTTTTAATGATGATTTTAGCTGTTATGCTGCTCTTTTGTTACCACAGTAAGCTTTACATTTCAATACTAAATTATGATTGACATTGTTCATCATTGTTGTAAATGTGAATACTGTAGATTTCCCTATTTTGCACAGTTCAGTTACAGATTACAGATAGCCAAATAAACATTCTTGTTTGCTTGATTTAGGGAGAGTGATGCCCTTATAGACAAACAAACAAACAAAAAATTCAGACAGAAAAGGGTGCAGTGATAAGTGAGGGTGCTAGAGGTATGGGAGAAAAGGGAAGCTTTGTTCATGGGACGTGGGATGAGATATCTGTGGTGTTGTTATAGGGGATTACAAATGTTTAGATGTCTGATAAATATTGGCTGAAGTTGGTGTCTAAAATTAGCCTGAAACAGAATACTAAACATGAAGATGATATGTATGTAGAATGACCAGATAGGTTATATATCTTCAGTGACTGAAGTTTGTGCATAAAATGAGATTGACACAGAATAATAAAATAATACGGAAGATGATATGTACGAAAGGTCATCAGATAGCAGCCTCGAATGCAAGATGAAAATTTCTGTTCATACTAGAAGTTTGTCACTTTTTTCCTGAACTTCTCAAGCGTACAAGTGAGTTTAACTGCATGTAGAATTGTATTTGCTCTGTGTATGAGAACTTTATTCAAAACGAAACACTGTTAAGGAGAAACTGTATTACCGAATGTGTGATGGATTCAGAGGAAGTGTTTATGGGATATTTTGTCACTGTAGATCAAGATTCCAATAATTTCAGAGGGGTGAGGTATCAGAGGGGTGTTGGTATGTCCAGCGCACTTGCCAGCATGTTTCAGATGGGGAGAAAAGAAAAGAGGAAGGTGAGACTAAGATAAAGGTAATGAATAAGAAGAACTGGTATTGATAATGGAGAAAAGAAGAAAGAGCGAACCACTTAGGTGTAGACTAAACCTTTCTTCTATCTTCCAGTGGATAGGAATTGTTTCTCACTAACCTTGGAGACTTTTCCTTTGCCAGACATAAAGGTTTTTCAACAAATGTAGATAATAGGGGAACAATAGCATTTGCATGTTTTGCCTCAAAGTTACACTAGTAAAAATTCATGAGGTAAAAAAAAAAAAATGATTTCCTCTCCTTGTATATAGTTTTCTTAACATTTTCTTAGATTGCCATTTCCATTACAAAAAAAAAAAAAAATAGCCTTTGTGAGTGGCCAAGGAAAGTAATTGGACTAGTGAAAAAAAAGTTTCTGTTAGAGAATTACTTGAGAAGACAGTTGTACAATATTTAGGCAGTTGCAAGCTGAAGGTTGAATGGTAACTTATTATTGCCCACATCTCGTTGCCCTAAAAGTTAATTGTTCTTACTGCAACAATTTCATGTTGCAGTTACGACAATTGAAATTCTTGGGCAACAATCTGTCAAATCATACCTCAAATGTGTCAGCTTTCAAGACTGGATGCTACTGTTTCATTCAGTTCTTGTGCAGAAATGTACTTCAGGCCAAGCAGCCACAGTAGAGTTTGCTTCAAAGAACAATTTCATCATTTTGAATAGAAGGGAAGAGGGGGGGGGGGCAGGAGTAAAATTCTGCAGTTGTCTTTGTCCATTTCTACTCTGCAGATTTTTAGTTTCATCAGCACACACTATGAGATTTGACCAGAAAGATTCTGATGTTGCACTATGTGTATATTAATTGAAAGTGAAGTAAATATGAGGCAAAATAAAGAGGTCAATATGATCTTTATTTAATGTAACATTGTTACAGAAATCAGCTGTGTGGATAACAGGTGGTCTTTGGGCAATCAATGATGTGAGATGTTCTTACCATGGCGTTTGTATGTTTGAATGGCTGTCTGATGTCATGCTTTGGTGACTGACCTGGGCACCAGAAGTGTACATGCTTTCATGTTCAATGTTGATATGACTTTTATTATTAATTGCAAATGACTCATAAACATGTCAATAAAAATTTATTTGAAAATAAAAATATGAGCATTGTTTTGGCTTTTATCCTTTCACTGTTTGATTGATGAGTGTCTGTGCATTTGTATTTCGAGCAAATCTCATTGTATGTGTTGTTATGGTCTTTCTTTTGTTTTTGTTGTACTTCTATGGTTTCTAAGACAACATCCAAACAGCATCCAACATTTCTGGATTGATATATCAATATATATCCTTAGTGACAGAACTAACACACAGACACGTGCTGAATTTCGTACCTGTTGCTAAACATTTGGATCAATTTTTACATTGCTACGTGTATCTCAAATATAATTGTCGAGCCCTTTCATTAACTCTTGAAAAGATTCATTATCAATTCTCAAAATATAGAAAACAACAATATAACACAGCCAAAGAAATACAACTTTTAGCTTTGACTCCACTGGTCTATCCAAGTTTGACAAAAAGCCGACGGCTATAAATGAGTGATTGAGACAATCAAGGAAACAGTGGGAAAAATCAGACCACCACCACCTTTAGCAGTGGTAGTTTGATTTCTCCCACTGTGTTTCCGCTGTGCTCCCCTTTTCCTTGCGGATACTGCAGTAGGCCATACTCATCAAACACTGGTAACTTCAGTTACGAAATATATGCACTGCAGGAGCAGGAGAAGACAACCAATCAAAATAAACATCTCAACTGTAGAATACTGCCTAGTTCAATCATCTTTACAGATGGATATAGCTGTAGCAGTTTTAGCAGTTATACATTGTAGAAAGAATCATTACTCACCTCACCACTCATTGCTTTGTTCTAATCACTATCCATTTATTGGGGGACACAGAGGTCTGAATTTGTAATATCAAACAATCAAAAAAAAAAAAAAAAATCTCCAATACTCCTGATCCTCTCCTTGCTTTTTTCGTTTTTTTTTTTTTTTTTAAGGGCGTCATGTACATTTAGGGCGTCATGTAAATTTAAACCTATAGTGGTGTTATTATTCCATTTAAAATTGTTCTCTATTCTTCTGAAAGATAACCTATGAGAACCTCAACAAATCCAACACTACACTGAAAACTAACATGTCGCAGGTGTACACTAAAACGTAGTAGTAATCATGGTTTTTGGTTAGTGTCATATTCACATGTGGACAGTTTGTAATATTTTACTTGCTTCTGGTTTGAATTACTACAGAACTGAATTGTGAAAGTGGACTTTAGAGCTTACATATTATTTAAAATGCAAATGTATAGAATCAGTCTGACCCTAGTCAAGCATGTCCATGGAATCATTCAATTCTCAAAAAATAAATGGGTTGTAGTACCAGAAGAGGACAAAAAGCTTAGATTAAGAGTAGACATGATGACCACCCATTGATTATCTTTACCTGAGGGACATAACCAATACAGGATTATAATTTTCATATATTGTCTCCCTTACACGACAAGGCATGGATGTGTACCACTTTTTTGCGGTATTGAAAGGACCAACATCGCACAGTATCTTTCTGACCATTTGAAGGAGTCGAACAACTAGACAATTGGGTAAAGAAAATCAGCCTAGGCTATAACTGAAGCATCACACCATGGAAAGAAAGACTGCTTTGATATAATTAATACCTTTTCATCTAAGGTTTCATCATCCCAAAACCAGTGAATGCAGGAGCAGCGGCAGCAGCAGCAGCACAAGAAGAAGAAGAGTAACAGCAATACAACAACTACAACAATAACAGGACAATCAAGAAAATGCTCATATAGAAACTGTGTTATTGGCTATAACTGAGTCCGTCCAGAATTTACTGTAATGGACATGCTCTGGCTGTCGCAGTGTTTACTAGGTAATGATAACCGTTTTGTTTGTTCAACATTGTGAGATACCATGAAACAGACCCACTCGGCTACGTTTGTTTACAATGTCGTACACGCAGAAAGAGAAGAAGGAAATACAATATGTCTCCAAAGCCTAGAATGATGAGTGGGGTTTTATCTTGATGAAAAGTGGGATGCGATCAATATCCCATTTAAAATAAAAATATTATGGTGTTTGTTTAGTAGACAAGAATTTGTAAGTTACAAAATCTTTCATGCCGGCAGTTTTCTGTGAAAATATGAGTGTACAGCTAGTTTATAAATGTAACAACAAACAGAGCAAGACAAAGACAGAATAACTTTTCATTTATTATAATGACCATAACAAATAAAATTACTTTGTTCTATTGTTCACAATTCAGTGTCAGTTATTCCATGGCAAAGCATCAGGCCTCGAGGAGACTAAGAACGAGTCATTGTAATTATTTTTTTTTAGAGCAATTTGGACAAAATGGCACTGGTCAAGGGACTTAGAAAAACAACCGAGACAGAAATCCTTCTAAAAAGTCTCACGCCATACAAACATACTTGTACATGGCCCACTTAGGGCTTCGTCTTATACGTGAGGTTCACTCATATCTAATTGCGAGAAGAAAAAGAAAAAAAAAAAAAATGGCGAAGTCGGCAAACACTGAATAATTTTCTTTATTTCTTGAAAGAAACAAAATGGCATAATCAATTTCGTTGGAAAGAATAAAGATGATCCAACAAATCAAGGTTTTATGGGGATATAGGTAAATCATTGGTCATTGATTTTCAACGATATTTCATTTGACTTCTGCCCCACAGTTTTCAAGGTGTATTTTCTTCATCTAAAAAAAAAAAAGAACATTTGGTTGAAAATTAAAGTACGTGATTCTCAAATCTACAACGATCAAATTAACAGCCTGAACAAGAAAAAAAAAAAAAATAAAATAAAATTTTAAAAAATGAGTAAATAAAAACAAAAACAAAACCCAAAATAGGATAATTGACGCTTTGAAATTCCCTAGCAGGGAGCAGTCAAATACTGGTTCTGTCAATATTTGTGCAGATGCACGATGGATGAATACTGATTAGTGTCAACTGACTGTGTCAGGATGTCAAAATTAATGCAAAAATGATGATGATAAGAACAAACGTGAGCCTCTTTCAACGGAAGTACAGTGCCTTTGTTGATGCTTGATTGTGAATACATACCACGAAACACTAAATAGGTATTTCTCTTTTTGAGAAGCAAACTGATACTAATGTCATTCCATATAAAATGAAGCAATATATATATATATATATATGCAGCCAGCGAATGGCCAAATGGACACATGTTGTAAGGCTGACAAGATGAGGAGATGGTACAGCAATGTGAGCAGTTAAACTAAATCTATTCAAGAGAGAGGAGAAGGAAGTAGACCAACATTTCTCTGAAGTTTTCATCTTGAAAGGAGACGTGGATTTTAATCCTAATGGACTGATGGAAAATGAGTTGCAATCGATATCGAATTTAAAAGAAAAATCTAGCGTTTGTTTCTGAGCAAGACTTTGTAAGCCACAAAATCTTTCCCTACCAGAGGGTTTTCTCATGTGACATTATTGGTGTTTTGAATTCAATACAGTGGCAAATGTTTAGAATTAACTGAGGCATTCCAACAATATCTGGTTTACAGTCTTTTAATCTTATCTTCTCTAATCCTCAAGAGATCCTAAGTAAATGCGCTTTCAAAGGTTGTAAAAACAGAGGATTTGGCGGAAACTCAAAATTTTACCAAAACAAACTCTAAGAATATCATAGGAACTCTTGTCTTTTTTATATTTATTGCTTAAAAATTAAATACACGAATTTTTGCAAATGAAAATGTTTACAGAAAGGACATGACCAGTAGAAACCATAATGTGATACTATATTCAGTAAAATATTTGATTGTCTGCATAGTCAGTGAGTGGCAAAAACATTGCAGCTGATTAAATGAATGAGTATGAACTGACACAAAAATTCTACCTGCTTCAGAATGGAAAATTTCTCAATTTATCAATACAAACATGAGACATGTGATAATTAACGCTTAATGTTTGTGTTAATTGCTCTGAAATGTCATGGTGTGACATCCGAGCTTAAAATCACATGATGAAAAATCTCATAGTTATTTGATTAATATTGATCAGTTTGAAGTTGTTTCAAGTACTTTTTTATCATTAAAAATTTGTTTGGTCATCTTTTAAAACCTTTTTTAAAAATACACACATGTGGTATTAGAGTGACCTAGAAGTTTTTCAAATCTATGAAATAATTTTAACCAATGGTGTGATCTTGGGGAAGTTTTGTTTCTTTATTTGTTTTTGTTTGTTTTCCTTCAGCAAAGATTATTTTGTCTCAGGAAAACCATTTATTGTAAAACAGATGTTTGTAAAAGATATTTGTTTTCTCATTCAATGGACCAAAACAGATCAATGGTTAATGCTTGGTTGGAAAGTATAGTATGCATACACGAACAACATGACAATTACATGTATTGAAGGCTACCAGTTTTTCCGCCGTCTGTTGAACCGTCTGTTGTACCTGCGACCTATGCTTGACAGGCCGACAAACTGGTCACTGCTGTAATCTGCAATGTCAGGCACCATTTGCCTGTAAGATTCGGCCATCTCTCGGGAGTCCAAGGTTTTGCTGAAGGTGTTTGCATAAGCGGCCGCCATTTCTTTAGAATCCAAGGGTTTCACCCTGCCGTACTGTACAGCGGGGTAAGATCTGGCATGGGTATAGCGTGATCGCTCAGACAGGAGCCGTTCTCTAGATCCTCTTCTGGAGGCACGTCTCCGTTCTTTAGACATTCTCCTGGAAGTTCGTCTTCTAGAGGACTGACGTCTAGATTTACGAGAGCGATTACCACGAGACCTAGAGCGGCCACCTCGTCGACTGGTACGGGATCGCCTGGAAGAGCGTTGTGGTACGGTTGGTCGGTGTGATCTCTCCATCTCCAAGTCTTCCACAGTCATAGCCCCTGGGCGAGACCCTCGTTGACTTGCTCGGTCAAGATCAATTTCTGCACGTCTTCTGGTTTCTTCAGGACGGCGTGAGTCTTCGCCACTTTTTCTTCTCCCGCTATTTCTGCGGTCCAAGACGCTCATGTCCCGAATATCAAAGTCGTCATCTTCCGTGTCTTCGATGTCATCGCCTACGAATGTTCTGTCATCAAAAGCACCCTCATCATCCTCCTTCTCCTCCTCCTTTTCTGTCTTAATTTTAGAAGCAGTGGTTTCTTCCTTCCTTTCCAGGATATCAAACTTCTCTTTTTCGTTATCCGCTTCATCAAACTTCTTAGGGCCGTCCTTTTCATCGTCATCGTCATCCTCATCGTATTCTCCTCTGTTCTCAACAGTTCTCATGCTCTGGAATGTTCTGTCGCTCTCCAGCTCATAAGCTTCAGGAGTCTCCGGTCCAGGCAACTCTCGCCCCACCCCTTCTCGGGCGAGTTTTGCATCTGTATCATCCACTAATGCTGATGAGGGCTGCAAGAGATCTTCTTCCTCCCCCAGTTCTGGCAGATCCAGAGTGCCCAGATTACGGTCGTACATGAACTCTGCGTCTTTGAACTCACTGCTGGTCAAAGGGGGACCACTAAGAAACATAGAGAAGAGAAATAAACATATTTTACGTCTTGTTTTACTCCCTTTCATTTACTAATATTTTCACTGAAATAAGGTGGTAATCTCTATTTGTTGACTTAGCCAAGAATCATTTCTATTTTTCAGTTAGTCCTGATGACTGTAAGTTCACTGTAACTATCATATTGCCCTAGGGTCAAGCAAACATGGTTCTTACGAAGCACATACTGTATCTATGATTTCACTCAAATATACCTACAATCAGACAATATAATAATGATGATCTATGCAACAGAAAATTGCTCTAATCTTTCAGTCATGCTCAACCAGTCCGTTATTGATTTCGGTGACGTATCGATCATCTAAGCAACAGCATTATAACCAATGAAATAGATTTCCCCTTACATGAGTCCCTCTTTTGGGAGGAGCAGATAATCTGGGAAACGATTTCCAATTGAAACTTACCCAATGAAATTTTGATATTCTCAAATTTTCATTGTGAATTTGTTTCCTTATCTTGATAGTTTTTCTCCCGCACGTTTTCGCTTTTCATGTGTCAAACAAGAAAGAGGAAAATGATTTGGACGAGGCTTTTGCTACCAATGGTCAAAACAATGTCAGTGGTATATTGCTACCTGGTGGTAGCTGATGCTTGAACTAATTCTATATTTCGCTCTAATCCTAACACTAAATCTACAAACTTTTCCTTATGTAGATCAAGAATCTACAAAATCTAATCTAGACCTGGAAATTTTACAGCCCGAGGGCCACATCCAGCTCTTTGCTTCCAACCTTCCTGGCCGGCCTGCATGCAGTCACTCATAAATGAAAAGGATATGAAATTTAAATGACACTTTGCCGATATACTGTTCTCATGTAAAAAATGTGATTTTTAGTTTGGTACTACTTATACTTATGTGCAGGTGAAGGCTACATTCACATAATTCCAAAAATGTCAGCTCATGCGATACAAAAAAAAAAAAAAAAATAATAATAAAATAATAATCTCAAATGCCGTGTGTTGCTGTCTGTGATTTGTATTTTGGAACATTTGGTTGTGTTGTATATCTTTATTATAACAGAACACCTCTTGTATTTAATTGTGATTTTAAACATATAATTCAATGTTCTTTACATTTGGAGAAAATTAATATTGAAACATAGTTAAGTTCAGGGTGTTGTTGGCTCGGCCCTTAAATATAGCTGAGATTTCTCATGTGGCCTGTATTTTCGGGAAAAAAAAAAAATGCTCATTCCAGGAAACCAATATTCAGAATAAAATCAAACGATGGGATCTGAATGGTCTTAAATGAAAGCCTATCGCAATACATAGACCACTGAATCTATTTTGATCATCTGGTCGCAATAATTAGTGCGACAAGATCTTTACCTTCTTGATAAACGCCTCTCCGTGCCTCATGAGATTAACCAAGAAAACTGTATGAATGGCGGATTTCCTTACCTCACGGCCTGCTCCATGCAGCAACGTTTGAAATGTTCCCCACAGGCTCGCCTTCCGTGTGTCAGGCCTATCCTCAGCATAAACTTTTCGGCACTATGAAGGCACTCACGCTCCACCTTCCTGAAATTGCCATGGACACGAATCCCAGACTCAGCGCCGTCTTCACAACATCTCTGCTTCAAGCGTAGGCGTTTCCTCTTCCTCTCGAGATCTACAACAAGAGGCAGGAAAGTCAAAACTCAAAGTACCAGTTATCAAATTCCTAGCTAGTTAAGTAAGTAAGTGAGAATGAGTGAGTGAGTGAGTGAGTGAGTGAGTGCGTAAGTGAGTGAGTGAGTGAGTGAGTGAGTGAGTGAGTGAGTAAGTGAGTTGGAAAGTAAGTCTAGTAAATATGTCAGTAAGTAAGTGACGTAAATGAATAAGTAAATGTGTAAGTGAGTGAGTACGTGAGTGAGTCAGTCAGTAAGGAAGGAGTAAGTAAGTATGTAAATAGATATGAATATACAAATAAACAAACTAACCGACTGACTGACTGATTGACTAACTGACTGACTGACTAACTAACTAAATGACAGACTGACTGACTGACTAACTAACTAAATGACTGACTGACTGACTGACTGACTAACTAACTAAATGAATGACTGACTGACTGATTGACCGACTAATTGACTGACTGATTGACCGACTAATTGACTGACCGATTAACTAACTATGCTAACTAACTAACTAACTAACTAACTAACTAACTAACTAACTAACTAACTAACTAACTAACTAACTAACTAACTA
>JBCAUA010041603.1:0-11933 GCA_038406235.1 Peronia verruculata
CTCTCCCTTTATTTGTCCTTTCTTTTCGTCCTCGAAGATAATCACAGGGATGTCAGGGGGGAGGGGGTGTGTGTGTGTGTGTCCCACTGGTTTGTGAAAACAGTTTGACATCCCTGATAATCAGGAGCTAATTATGTGAAAGCTGGTTTCCAAAGTTTTTATTCTCTTTGTCGGCTAAGTTGTCTCTGCTATGTTAGTCATTTTATATGATGCTGTAACAGTGATAAAATATCAGTATTCTGCTTAGGGGGAGAAATTTGAAAGAAAATGATTGCTCTCCTAACTGTTAATGGTGCAGCGTTGCTAGTTTGATATCGGTCATACTTGTTCAATACATCAATTGAAAATGTATGGTGACTGACCATGACAAAAACTACAATAATCAAATTTTATCATACCTTCTTGCTGCAGGTGGATGAGAACTGGTATGAAGGTACACTCCATGGTCAGACAGGTTTCTTCCCCGTCAATTATGTAGAGGTAGTAAATCCCCTATGATTGACTGGCTGAGCCGATTGGTCGATTGGTCATGCAAGCATATCTACACCACTTCTTTAAAAGTAATTCCTTGATTTTACTTAATGCCTTGCCGTTTCTTACTTAATGTCATGATCTTGTTTTATGCGTAACTTCATATGTTGTTCCTTGAGCGGCTGCAGTTTTGAATGATCCTCTTAGCAGTGATCATTGTTCTTTCTTTTGAGTGAGCAACAATCTTCCATTATGGATGTTCTACAATTGTTGCTCATTATCCCTTCTCTTTTTAAACATTTTAATTTTCAAGCTGTTTGCAAGCTTTTCTCATGAACCAGTAGTCTGATAGAATTCCTTTTTCGTCTTCTTGTCACTTGAGTATTATCTGTAATCAGAGTAAGACACTGAAGTTCCAACACTTAGTAAAGTGGCAGACATAGCAGTCTTTTTCTCTCTCTGTCTCTCTCCCTTTTTTTTTCCAACTCATTGTGATGTTGAAATGCAACTTTTTTCTTTCCTTTCTGCATTTCTTTTTTTTCCCTTGAGGTCAACTGATTTAAGGACAAACAATCTCATTCAAGGCAGATTTAAAAATTTAAGTGGATTATGCTGTTATTTTATGTTGTAAAATGTTGAAAAATAACACTGATGGCAAAGTAAGTTGTCTTGATGGAAAGCACAGATTTACAAATATCCAGATGTTAAAAAAAAAAAAAAAGAAACAATCTTGTACCAATTTTGTCATTATAAATGAGTTTTTTAAATTATATTCATGAGCGAAAGAAAGAAAGAAGAGTTACACAGTGTTATAAAATATGGGTAGATGCAAATCCCACACCCATTGGAAAATTTATTCTTTGTTGCTGCTTTTCCTTAGAATTTCAAATTATGAGCAAGAAAGTGATGAAAGAGGAAATGCTGAGAATGAGTTTCAAATTCATGCCTTGAGTTGTTTGTACCATCACAATTATATTGATAAATATGATGGGTTTTGTCACAGACTGAGTTTTCTAACTTATATACCTCTCACATCCCTGTTATTGTCATGTCTGTGAGGAGCAATAATCAGTCGTCTGTAATTTAGCAGTAATAGTTCTTTCAAAACTTCAGTGGTTTTTGAAAATAGTTTAGAAATGTACTTCTCTGTATTGTGCATATATTTGGTGACCCTTAAGTGGGATAGTTATGATGATATTTCATTTAAAATTCTTCTGGAGCAATAGTAAATTTATACAACCTGTAGAATGGACTAGTTCGGAACTTCCATGTGATCACACTCCATTCATTTACCATTGTGAGTTATCATGTAGCAAAGGCATTCAGTCACTCCGTCTACATCATGGAACACAGTGTGTTCTGAATAGTTCAGACAACATGGATCGGTAATGTGAAGTTTATTACTGTAAAGACAACATGAGACCGCATTAGAGGATACATGTAGAGTAAGTGACTTTTGATGTATCTCAACTTAAAAGGCAAGCCGTGTTGGTACTTTTGTTTTTATTTTACGATAAGAGCCACCACATGGTACTCTTGGAGATTTAGAATGAGTCCATTGTTCATGAACATCTTTTTGCAAGTGATATCACATGTGGCAAGTTTGAATCAATCATATAGAGACATCTGGAAGTTGTAACTCATTGCATAACTAGTACTGCAGCACTATCACATTTAGATGTAATTGCGGGCATTACTGGTAGTAATACATGTATTCGTTACACTTTAATGCAGTCTGTCCACTTGCATTTCCTAAGATGTTCTTCCAACATCTTTGTCCTGTCAGGCAGCACTATAGCACAGTATTGTGATCCATGGTATAATTAATTTTTTAGGAAACATTACCCCCCAAAAATAGTCTTTGATTACTGATGAACTACGCATTAATATGTATTTCCTTGAAATGGATCAGTTTCTTAATCAGCAAGTTCAAATGCTCAAAGAGTGACCAAATTATTTGTACTTCCTGCGCTTTGCCATTGTTTTATTTGAGTCCTATAATTCTGAGATTTTTTTCTTTTTAGCTTGCTCTCTTATTTCTTTATAAACTAGCCCCTCTTGAGGAATTACTTTAGCAATTTTGTTTTTGAATATGTGAAATATGCAAAGTTTGTAGAATGTATCGTGGCTAATGAAAAGAGTGAAGAGTTACTGATGGGCTGTTGATTCGTAACACTGATATTGTTGTTTTGTTTTGAGCTAACCATTATTAATTATTTCATCAGCATGCCGTTCCATCATTGTTATTATTTCATGTTTGAGTTTTACTTATTCATGCAAATCACATCCTCAGTCTCAGAATTTTTTTTTGTTTGTCTCATGATGCATTTTTTAACAATTTATTTACCTCATTTATTTTGCATTGAGTCAGAAGAAGTCATTGAAGTCATGGCTGTGCTCTGGACACCATATATATAAAAGTTTGATTTCTATAACCAAACATAGGTTTTCATCTGTATTTTAACCATCTACTGAAGGATTGGCATTATTAATGTTCACTGTGTCTACAATTGATGACCATTTATTCATGGTATGTATGAATTTTTTTCAAGAAATATACATGCATAAATTGTGTGAATGAGTAACAGTTTGAAAAAAAAAACTTTCACTTTTGCTGTCAAGCCTGGAATTGAAACTCATAATTTCCTGTTTAATGAAAATGCAATAGACATCCTCGAAATTTTGGCAACAGTACATGTAATTACTAAAGCAAATTGATATGGTAGGAATCTCAGTTCACTCTGTCTATCTGTTTTACAAGGTACCGGTACATGAAGAAATCTGATCAGCATGGGACCTGGTTAGTCATTTACTTGAGTTCTCAGGTATTCAGTGCTGCTCAATGACCTTAACCAACTCCAGGTGGAGAACAATGATGTGAGATGTGGTTCTAAGTTTATGAGAGCAATTGGAGAGAATATCCTGCTGTTCACATTATCTACCTTGTATATACCTAGATGAGTTTGTGTTTGTTTTAGTGTGATAGTGTAAAAACTATTTGCTGCTGAAAACAGAACATAGGAAATCACCATGGATTTCATGAACATTTAAACAAAACAAAAAAAAATGTTTATGCAAGAACATGAACACCAGTGCCTCTTAATTATAAATATTGCACTCAAAACATTGTTCTTCTTTTAGGAACCTCCCCCTACCCATTCTTTTTTTTTTTTTTTTTTAATAAATTCTTTTAGTCTTATGAGTATCTCATGTTTGTAGAATCTTTGAAGTCCCATCAGCGAGTTAAAGTTTTCTTTTTGAAAACAACTTTCAGAATTCCATTTCACTTATTGCTCATAATCACATCTTGTGGGATGTCACATTCTATTTTTTCTATTCTTTTTTTTTTTTAGTAAACTCTTCACCTACACATAGACACACAGATTTAAGCTCAGACTTAAGCCTGTAATGTGTAAATCTTACTTGTTTTATTATTTTCATCAGTATTAGTATAGTGTGTGGGGGGGGGGGGGGGGGGGTTTCCCCTTGGTTTATTTTTTTTTTGAATATTGAAAAAAAGAAAAATGGAAGAAGAAAGCCAAAACATTATTACAGCTGTTTCACATTGATTTTTAAATTAGACCATTATCAAGTTCTTCAAAATTATACTTTTTTTTTTTTTTTGTTGTGTGTTTATTTAAATGACATTCTAACAAAGTGGATCTGAATACTCCGATTGTAAATAATTTGATTAGATTGATATGTTGCTCTCCAAAATTTTTCTTCAGAAAGTGGAATAGACTTCACCTGACGCTGTCAGTTCAAATTGTTGAGTCAGCTTGTGGATTCTCACTCAACATTTTTTTTTTTTCTCAGGTTTATTTGGACCTGCACAGTGTGGCATTTGTCTTTGTGAAATAGTGAGATAACATTTTACATGTGTTTATGAGACCAGCAAAATATACAATTCTCCACAATGCACCTGTCACTAATGATGATAAACATGATTTCAAACTCCACATTACCTTTGTGTTAAGGATCAACAAACTGTTTCTATAGCAATAAATATAAATATTTAGCTCTCTTAAGTCCAGTGTCATTTTGTACAGTACATGTATATTTCTTCTGTTTGACAGAGTATCCCTTACCAGCACCAATTTGTCAATTACCTCAGCAGAGAAATTTGGCAGTAACTGAGTTGTCTAATCAGTGACATTGACAGCTTTGTCAATCCACCAGAAGTCTGAGATGCAGACTATGGCTGGTTGTTGCTTCATTTTTGTTTTTTTCCACAAAATGTCAGATACTTAAGGATTGTGGAGTGATGTATTGAAAGGATACATGCTCTAAAGGACAGAAAAACATACATGTACAAAATATTTAAGAGTAAAGCCTTTAAATTGCATACATTTTGCAGGGCTTAAACAGTGACAAATATGCAAAAGCTAGACATTTTTATTCACATGTGTATGTAATTGGGTGGCACTGTAGTTATTTTATTGTTTATCTGGAAATCTGAGTCTTCTGTGCAATCATTCCCATTTGCTTAGAAATCTTATAATTAATATGGTAAACTATATTTTGGAGAGATCAGCCTTCAGAATTCCATGTAGTTTTTCAGTACTCTCTGCAAGCATGACAGTGTGAGAAATTTGTTGCGGTCTATTTTAACTTTTTATCTTGATAAATGGTTATTCAGATATAGTATACATGTAGAAAAAGATCTTTCCTGGAAAGAATCAAAGTCTTTGTTTACTTCATTCAGTGTCATGTATAAATTGATATATCAGTATAGATGTCATAGTATAGAATTGGAGATTCAACAGGAAAAATGGTCAAAAGGTATAAGAACTTTCCAGTTTCTCACCCTTTTGGTAACACTGAATCTGCCTAGCAGTGTAATTTTAATTATTGTTATTGTAAATTGCACATGTAATTTGGTATTAAGGTAGTATAAAAATGACTGAATTAATCGGTGATTGCTGCAAGCTCCATGCTTACCTTGCACTGCTATGAGATACAGTATATCCCTCAATGGAAAGGAGTGTTTTGCTGCAATGAATTTAAGAATGATCCTGATCATTTTTCCTGGCGAGTTTTCATTTGTTTCATGTTTCCTCTGACTGTGATAGTGTACTAGACACTCAATGGATGTAGTTTGTAGATATCATCCCCAGGTTATGAACATGGTACCGTGCTATTGTGGGACTGGTTTGAAGTACAAGAATGATGTGCTCAGTTCAAAATATTTCATTTGAGCAAGTTTCTTTCGACATTCGTTATATACTGTTTGAGTGCACATTTTAATTTTTGTAAATCTTTTTTCTTATTTAACATTTGTCAGTGAGAAAATTTACTTTCAGCAGTCATTGTTGTAAAAAAAAATTCAGTAAAATCTACATTTTGCAATCCAATTCATGTATGTATTTTTTTTTTTTCATATCACTATCTCAGCCTTGTCTTACTTTGTTATAATAACTCAAATTATTTAATCCGCTATTATACCAGTGTACAGATATCTGATTGATAAATCATTGAGTCACTGAGATTATTATTGTCATATACATGTATATCCATCAAGGTGCTCATCCAATTCCTGTGGTCTCATAAAAAATATAAATTAAAAAAAAAAGAAAAAAAGTTGCCAAGAATTATGATACCTATTTCATTAATGATTGGTGGTTTTCTTTTTCAAACTCATGTTTGTGTCTGATATTGAAATGATAGGAAGGACTTTTCCAGTTATGTAATTATTTTTCAAAATTTAACTTTCGACTCATTTAGAGATAGAAATAGAATATCCATTCTTTGTGATCAACAGATTACATGTATTTATGTGTGCATAAAATTAAAAAGCAGTTTCGTCTTTATTAGGCCTTCAAAAATTCTGGAGGTCTGGTACATATGTATCCAATTTTTATGGGTGATAAAAATTTTAAAAAGAAAAAAGAGAGGTAAAAATTATTCTCCTAGTTATCTTTCAACTTGCATGATTAGTTAGAATAGTAGTGGTAAGAGTTGTTAATTTCATTTACTTTTTAAAAAACTAATTTCATGAATTTGTTTTCTTTTTGTTGTGTTCATTTTTCATCTTATTGTACAGTGGAGTCCAAATAATTCGAACTCTTCTAAATCAAATTTCAGCTTATTTCAAATATTCCTGGAAGCTAGGTTTCTTTCCCTTCTTTGTCCTTCATAAAAATGATCTTCATAATTCGAACTAAGTCTGCCCCACTCACCATTTGAAGTCGGGAATTCAGTTTTCACAACACTAACATGAAAATCCAAAATTTACATGTTGAATGGTCTGTGTTGTTTCACCCACCCATTCTGCACCACCCCAGTGTCCCCCCGAAACACACATTGACATCTAGATCTATCAGAAGTATCACTGTTTCAACAAAGAACGATGGGTTATCTATCAATATATAATGTCATCCGACTGCGTTGTACATGTGAAGGACAAAGACTGACCAGTGACCAGACACATAAGCTTAGTATGACTGATCTATGGGAGCAGATTCTGCCTCGGGAGACTGACCACTGACCATGGGTTTCCAAACAACCAAAAATAAACAGTACGACTGAACAATGGGTAAGCCAGATAATAGCTCCATGGGCCGACCACACCTGACACTAGTGACAGCAAGATGGTTGGTTTCAGTACATGTGTAATACACATCCACCTCTTTCTTGACACGTTGTTGCTGTCTTCGACTAAACCTAGCTCGAGGCTAGTGAAACTCACCAGTGAATGTTAATTCACATTTAAATGGTGAGATGGTACTGACCAACTAGCTAGATCAACATTTTGCGTTCTTTAGATTTAACTCGGATCCTTTTAAATTTAGAAGACCTAGAATTCTAGCTAAAATTTAGAGCAAGCCTAAAGTTTAGTAGTTTTAACATCAAGGGAAGTAACTATGTAATTGTTGTAGTTATTTCATTTGATCATAATGTAATTCGAACTTGCTTAATTTGAAGTAAATTCTTTTTCCCTTCCCCTTCGAATTAAGAGGATTCCACTGTATTTGATTATTATTTCAAGTTTTTCTGTCACCTATTATTTTTCTGTCGTTTGTACATTAAAATACATGTATACATGTATAAAATGTTCATGATACAACATATAACAATTATTAACAAGCATAACTGAATAACAGCACATTACATCCATAAAAGGTCAGCTGCATGAATTATTAGTACAGTGGAACTTTGATATTAAGTAATCGAATGGACCAGGAGTTTTATTTCTCAATATCAGAACTTCTTAATATCCAAGAGAGACCATAAAACATTTAAACAATGGGAAGACCCATACATTGACTCATCATTACTATTATTCCCGTGATAAGCATCCACTTACAAAGCCTGGGCATGCGTTTTTGCGCAGAAAAGTGTCTAACAATAACTTTTTTTTCTTAACAATGAAATACATGTGCATTGTACACGTATAATACTGTATATTGAAACTGGTATGCTACTGAATGATAAGTTTTACTCTGCACTGAAAGCTAGAGTAATGTGCTGTGTAGTACATATACATAGGTTAGGCAATAAACACAGTTTATTTAATTGATGGCCACTCCAAGACCATTAAGATATGGCAGAACATTCCTTAACATGGTAAAGATTAAGATTACTCCTCCTGCACAGTACGCCCTGCCCAAACCGCTTTATTTTCAACTGTGTATACAGAAACACTTCACTCAGGTTGTTTAACCTGGGCCTAGCCTATTGCACAAGTCTCACGCAAACATTGTATCGCCTTTTACCATTAGTGGGTAATCAGGGCCAGTGGGCAGGGTTAGGAGTGGATGAACAAACAACAAGCAGGTCGCATGCTCAAGTTTCACCATCTCCAGCATGCTGACATGTGTTTTTTTTTGTCAATTCTGGGAAACCTATTTCTTTGTAAGTGAGATAGGGAGGATTGACATTTTGCAAATTCCGAGATTTTATTACAAGAAAGAATAAAGAATTAATTATGGGACTGCGTATTCTTTTCTTTATTACCAAAATTTCGCAACATCTGATATTGTAATATCAAGAGTTCCACTGTATTAGTGATTTTTGGGTAATGTAGTGTAAGAGTAAGAGTGAAATGCATTTCGATGCAAGTTCCTATGATACAAATTATTATTACTACATGTAATAACATATACATGTATGTAGCAGCAGCGACAGTACTGAAAATCTTCACACTCATTCTAACGTGGTAGTTATACTGTCATAACAGAATTTCATTGTTCCTGTAAACTTCCAAAGTGTACTGAAGCAAAGTATGGATTTGCACTGTGTAAGAGTTCAATTTTGAACTGGCTTTCAGCCCTCGTAAAATAGTCCAAGTTACACACAATTGCCTTGCTCCACTTTATAACTGAAGATTAAAAGTACAGTTCAAAGTTCATTTATTACTGTGAATTCCACTGCTGATGGTCCTTACTTGTGTGCTCAGTTTTGACGAACTTACAGGGAGTGCGGAGGGGGACTGCTACTTACTGTATGTGTAGCAGGAAATACATGTGTTTGCTGTCATGTAAAATACTGTGACGAAACCAGATTAAATTTGGGGTCCTTTCATTTCATTGTAGAAAAACTTGACTTTTCAAAAGATGAAGTAAACAAAAACATGCTGCATTCATTAAGCATGATGTCATGCAGTCAGTTCTCTTTATACCAGCACATGTATAGTATTTTTGTATTAAGCTTATGTAATGTCTTAGTAAGGGGAGAAAGAGAAAGCATGCAAAAAGAATCAAGATTTTTTTAGAGCATTTTGTCGTGCACAAGTTATGAATCGTCAAAATTTACTGACATTTTAATAAATACATGTATAACTACTGTATGTACATGTGTTACAGTATTGACATTGACAGCATCATCAGTTCGAAAAAACAAAATTGCTCAATTTTTGTCTTCATACTAGTAACAATATTTTTTTACTGTCACTCATTTTAATAATTGTAATGTCTGAGACAAGTTATTGTCATAAAGAATGATATTAAATTTGTTAGACTACCAATTGAAATAAAAAATAAATATTAAAGGTGGACATGTAACACTTGACAAGAATTGCACAGAAACAGCTGAAGATCAAATGAGGAACATGTGCATTAAATTAATTGAGTAGGAACTGATATAATACGTTAATGGTAGATTTGAGTTGTCTCCATTTGGGCAGGCTACGACAGTGTATACAAGATCTATTACTACCAACAAAATTAGTGTTACATATAGTGTGATGTGTAATATACATGTCCTATCCTATAGTATTTTGTTAACACCGTTTGGTGCAAAAGTTGAGGAAAATGTCAGCTCAAGATTTACACAAGACATATTCATATAGTGAAACTGAAAGAAGTGATACACATACTTGACTTGTACATTTCATCTATGGCAGTGTAATGAACACTGAGTGAATGGCTGAAAAAGTTCAGACAAATATCATACATTACAAGCTAATGAATGTTGTAAATACATGTATACAGATGTTACAGACATTTCAGTTACGTCATTTTCTATGTGCATCTGTAAATTAGCACATTTTTTTTTATTGCACATTATGTACAGTTTTGCATGGGGTGAATTTTCTTTATTAAATGTATCGATAATCTGATATACCAGGTTAAAATTAAATCCATTCCTTTCTAATTACTTGAGTTTACAATTTATATGTTGACTTTTCCTTTTATTTTATATTTTTTTGACTAAAACTTTTCCTCCTGAATTTCACATTATCATTATGTAACTGCAATTCAAACTTATGAATGTTAATTCCCCCCCTCCAGGAAAAATTTACTAGTTTAGAAAAGTATCAAATGAAATTGACAGTTCTTTGCGTTTATTTTGTGCCACACAAAGCTGATTTACCACACTGTATGTGATAGGAAATGTAAACAGATATGAAAGATAAACTTAAGTTCTAACATTTCTTAACTGGTCATATAGGCCCTACTGTAATTTATTATCTTTGCATAATGCTTTCATTTCTTTACGTGTTCTTTTGTTACGGTATGTTTTGGTTTTTTGTTTTTTTTTTATATGCTTGTTTTTCCACTATCACTTTGTCCAGATGTAATAAACAAAGTTGTGATGAAATTAAATTGCATGGATTGATGGTGAAAAGTCACATTTGTTGAACTATAGCTTGTGCTGGACATTTTGAATGCTATCAGATTGTTATAGTTTAGCTTTTCATGTGTCATTGAAAATGTTTTCAGTTCTGATTCTCTGCAGGATATCAAAATTTTTAGTTGCTCTGGTTGTTTTAAATGTCTTGTATTTTGATCATTTGCACTGCTGGTTTGTACCTGTTTTTGAATCTGTTGATGGGCCATTCCATGTCTTATAAATTACAAATCAGACACATTTTTTTTTATTTTTCAATTATGTTGATTATGAATCCAAATCATTATAAACTTGGTCTATAATCTGTATTTTCTTAACTATACTTAGTAAAGAAGGAGAAAGAGAAAGCATGAGAATGACAGAGTGATGTATTCATGTGCATACATTGAAATATATACTAAACAGAGACTAATTCGAAAAGAATGGAGAGACAATGGAAACAAAACATTTTCTAGAAAGTAAGAGACTTAAGTCAAACTTGTTTCTGACATTGTACAAGGATCTGTGTTTTCATGTGCAAATCTTTTATGAGTTCTTACTTCAGACTTCATCCCTGGTTTTAAGTATTAAAATTAGCCAGACTTTGAAAGATTGCTTTCTTTAGCAAAGGAAATGAAATGGTCAGGTGTATTTGTAAATTGAATGAACCATATATCTTTGGTTATCATCATAATCAGCTTTGTAAGAAAATCAAATTTCAGTTTTCTCTGTATGGAATGGCCCTCATGTTATTCATGTATTGACAGAATGTAAGGGATGATTATCAGATGTAGATAAATAAACATAATACAAATAAAGATTTTGCTGAAGTTATCCTTATCTTTATTGTACTTGGGATGTTAACAAAGAAGCCAAAGCACAAATGCTTAAAATTTTAGGACTTTATTTGCATGGTAACTAAGAGGAAAAATTTCTTTCAAAAGACACTCAAGATTGGAAATGAACACCAGTTCTAAACAAGACTTTACATACCATACACATATATGTAGTAAAAATCAAGACCAATGTTCAGGCACGAATTAGATTTTATTATATTTGGTCACACTTGAAACTGTGAAAGGTCAGGTGAATGACAACTCCTATTGACTGGGATTATACTTTGCACAACATGAAATCCACAATGCTTTTCTCAGAAAAAAAAAAAAAGCAAAACACCACAGGAATCCCTTTGACGTATTACTATCAGTATTACCAGTACCGGGATGCTACTTTATAATGACCTATTGATTAAAAATGAAATGATTGGTCAGGCATGAAAAAATTTATATATATCCAATCTCAACAAACAAAAGGAAATTTGAGCCATTCTCAAATGGTCGACCATAAGATTGTCACACATGGGGCAATTTTATAACAGCCTTTAACAGATCTGCAAACATACTAGATCAATA
>JBCAUA010041614.1:0-11932 GCA_038406235.1 Peronia verruculata
AATGTCATGAAAGCATTGTTGAATGGCAAGACTCATATTTGACAGATCTCGAATGTCACCAGCAATATACATTTGTACATCATCAGCATAAAAGTGGTATTTCAATCCACGAGCTTGTAAAATGGATGCTAGGGGCTGTGTGCACAGAGTAAATAAGACAGGACCAAGAACAGATCCCTGGGGAACTCCATACTTTAGAACAACTTGTTTAAAGGGTGGTTAAAAAAAAATCATCTTTCCATTCTATAAACTGAAGAGATGAAAACGTGTCTACACTCCTACATAACTTTCTGAAGCTACCAATAATGAACTGAATTGCAATTATGTGTATAATGGTTGATTATCAAGAGAGACAATCTCCTTCAAATAAGTGATCTGATGAGCAGTTCAGACAATCGATTGAAAAAAAAATTATTCAGGCTTTAAAAGTTTGAATTTACGACAAATCCATAAAATCATGACCAAATGACAGCGCAATGGAAAAGTAAATTTCAGTGATAAAAGTGAAAGTAATGAGATTCCAGACTACTGGTCAATCCAAATCCTTGAAGAAACCTGCATTTTTATTTCCACAGTGTACACGACAAGTATGCATAAACTTCACTTTATTTACTACACATGTTAAGAGCTAGATATAAAAAAATAATTTGTCACATTATTTCAGTTATGTAGCACATTAAAGAAACCACGAAAGGTTGAACCAGTTTACATGCATAGCAGATCCTGTGGTACACAAACCAGAAACGGCTAAACCTAAAACATAGCTGAACCCCCCCCCAAAAAAAAATTAATCCCCCTTTTTTTTTCTTTCACTCATTGTTATTGGACTAGTGATAAACCAAAGTCGAGATTTGTGGAAACCCGGCTGAACCAAAAACAATGACCTTGATTGTAGTGGAAGTCAGTGACCTATTCTTTTTCAAGTGTGCTTAGCATTGACATCCCACTCTCTCATCATCAGGCCTGAGGCCACCAGCAAGTGTTGAAGATAGAGAAGCATCAGTGCAGCAAGAGCAAACTGTCTGTCGAATATAATAATCAGTGAAATTTGACCTTACAGAGTTTGTTCCTCTCCTCTGAAAACTTCCACCATACCAGTTTGGTTAAACCAAAATACGTTTTTCAAACCAAAATAATATGTCCCTAACATTTTAGTTTAAACGTCTCCCACTGTATATATGCAGATTCTTTGCTTTTACCTGCATGTGGGGGAAGCCCACTACTGGCAGGATGCCTCCCATAACTGCCATCCCTGAAATTCCAGGGGTGACATGTCCTCTCTCTCTCTCCCTGCTCCTGTCTTCTCTCCAGTCTCTTTCCTCTCTTTTCCTTCTTGATGTGTAAATGTATCTTACCCTGTTTGGCACAATATATGGCTGTAACTGTGCTGATGTGCCTTTACACCCCAACACAAACAAAACATGTATACAAACCTTTAGTCAATATACTAATTCTTACCACAAAAACATTTTCACAATGCTATCACTGTTTTCCCACAGATCCGCACATAATTTAAATTTCATTAGTCTTTGTAATTATCATGTGAAGATAAGTCATAATCACAAATTTTACAGACCACTCACTTGTATTTCTCTAATGATACTTCATTGCCATCAATATCCAGAGCACTAAATTCATATATTGATTTTGCATTTTTCCAGCTGTCTCCACCAGATGCCTGAAAAAAAAAAAAGTTTTCTTGAGAAGGAAGTCCCTCCGGCATTTTGTGACAATTATGCACATAAGATGTAGACCTAGATCTAGATATAATATACATCAACAAGAACAGACTCCAGATCTATCATAACAGATGATAAATAAAAGGACAGATTCTAGACTAGGTCCAGATCTAGATCTAGATCTTGACTAAACTACGTAGCCTATTTGAAAATACTGATTGCTTTGGGCTTTGGGGGCTTTGGCTCCAACAAACTTCTATACAGAAAGATCTAGATCTAGCTAAGATTACATAATAGTTGACTGTAATTATGCAACAATCTCCGAATATCTAGATCTAGATAGATCTAGATCTAGATCTTAATCTAGAATCTAGTATAGGCTATTTTAACTATTATTTATCTAATCTAGGCCTACATATCTAGATCTAGATCTTAATCTAGAATCTAGTATAGGCTATTTTAACTATTTATCTAATCTAGGCCTACATAAAATGATAATCTGGGTTCTAGATCCAGGTCTAGACTAGATCCAATTTAGAGAAGAAGATCAGACATAAATTTGATCTAGAATTCTAGATCTAGATCTAGACTCTAGATCTAGTCTAGATCTAGACTACATTTAGGTTAATTATTTTGTGAATTAAAAAAACAACAACAAAAAACAGCGAATTGATTACAAAAAAGAAAAGCACTTTGAGAAAATCTATCTAACTCTCTTATATCATCTAGAATCTAAATCTTATCTGTATCTGTGCAGTGATGCGCTAAGAACAACACACTGAGACACACGCCTACCATGGTGGATGCCGAGCTACTGGCGCACGACCCAATGGTGATAGGAATCTGAATCCCGGCATGGGGTGCAAATATGTTACAACCGCTGGCTGATAGCTGCAGCACCTTGCGTGATTGACAAAATAAACGGGCCGAGAACATGACGGTCACGAGCCTACAAACTGTCTCGTGATCCGGATAGCCCCACCTTCGGCTAGAAGCCGAGACGTAGAAGAAATGATCGTAGTATGATACGAATTATGAAACTATTTCTCCCCTTATAAGTAATGTCTTTCCATTCAAATTTTTATATTTGCTTATTTGTTGGCATTGTTATCATTTTGAAAGATTGTTCAACAAATCAATCACAAAAGCCAATGCACGCATGGATTCCCACAATGACTGCTTTGTTGTTGTTGTTGTTATAAGTTCACCATGATCACAATCTTTTTTTAAATGTAGATCTAGATATTATTGCTGCTCGACGGCAATAAACTGCCCCCCCTCTCTCTCTCTGTATGTGTATGTGTGTGCATGTATCTGTACGTTTCCTGCCCTGATATAAGAAAGAGACGAGGAGCCAATAAAGTCAATAAGTTTTGATCACATAACACAATTGTGTTATGTTATTTTTTTTTACCACGGTTGTGGACAGCTGAGATAACCACCACTCCAGGAGATTGAAAAGCTTATAAAAAACATAAAGTCAACGAGCTAAAGTAAAGGAGGATTGAACAAAAATATGACAGACTCTAGTTATGTAGAAAAGAAACTTTTTTTTATTGATGGAATGCCGCTAAAAGATGTGGGGAGTGGGGCACAGCAAAACCAGCTTCTCTAAAAAAAGTATGTTTTGAGGGGAAGAGAGGTGGAGGAGAGTTGTGTCGTTTTTTGAGCATAATATCTAAGTTAAAAAAAAACAAAACAAAAGTACATTTTCACAGTAACAATCAAAAACACATTGTTTTCAATCTTGTACGTCTTTCACTTTTTTTCCCCGTTTTTTTTATTTTTTTAGTTTTAGTAGTTTTGAACCTAATTGGTGCAGAACGCCAGACTTCATTTCAAAATGTGCACAACACTCAAAGGAAACACCAACTTCAATAATAAGTAACCTCCAGGGCATGTTCTATCACCAGTAAGGAAATATGTTTTAATGAGTGTTTTAATAAAAGAAGGGAAAGCAGTTTAAAAAAAAGTTCATTTTATGCGATTGCACCAATGTTTGTTTTTCTTTTTGAAAAAGTAGGCTACCCTCTTTGACACTTCCACAACTAGAATGTGATATTTGGGATCACTATCATTACTACTCTAAAGAAAAAATGATTTCCTAAAATATTACAATGGAAGCAAAAATTCGCTTCCCTCCCCGCCTTCTTATGAAATTTTAATGAAAGCAATCTACGTGCATTATGTGAAAACAACAACAAATCATATTATGACAAGGGATTTGGAGACAAGAAATTTCATCACATGTGCTACCATGATAATGGATGGGTGGAGGAAAGTAGATTTAAATTGAATCTAAAAACTTTGCGGCTGTATTATTATCTTTCCGGTCTAGGAGCAACATCTCCTTTCTCACCTATGTTTACATAACTGGCAGGAGACAGCAGGGCTGCCTGTAGTAGTTTAGTTTCGTATGAAATCAAAGACGAAAAGTCTATTACACAAAATACCAAGATAATATTTTACAAGTTTCAAATTGAAAAGTCTCAATTTATAGTCATGCTAAAATCAGAAATCATTGTTACTTCTTGTCTCCTCATTAACGTAATCAGGGGTAAGCTACTCTTCTTCACAATAGTCTTTATTTTCGAAAGTGCATCGTGTGGTTAAGAGTTTGCCTAGCAGTACAGCTGTGGTAGATTGAAATACATTGTGATACTAGTCATTACTATAGTTATGGATGATCAACAAGAAACCTATAAATTGTGGAGAATCAGAAAAACTGTCATGCAAGTGAGTTAGCATAGATCTAGATCTAGATCTAGCACTTATTAATCCCTTTGTCGTTTGTTAGTCAGGAATGATGAATGTGCATTTCTCCAAACATTTCAAATTAATTGAAGAAGTCCTCCGTTTTATTAATATTACTATTTTTTTTTTCTTAGCTTTTCAAAAACATTTTTTTTGCGGGGGGGGGGGGCATTTTACATCTTCATGTATTCTTGAGTCTTGAAAAACAAAGGAAGAAGGATGAGGAACATTAATGACTAAATTTTAATTAACTACAATCTACAGTTGTGCACAGATAGCCCAGACTTATCAGGAAATTTAGAAGTTGAAAAAATGTTCAAGAAGTCTAGATCTAGATATCTCTAGGCAAGGATTCAACTTTTTTTTATTTTATTTGTACACCACACTAGTAGTAGTAGTAGTAGATCTACTAGTTACTAGTAGAGTAGAAAGAAAGTTAAGAAAAAAAGAAAAAAAAAAAAAAAGATGAGAAAAAATCATAGCATTAGCAGTGCTTTCTGCAGTACATATCATACAGTACTGTTGTAGCAATGTAAGGTCAATTAGACTTTTTTTTCCCACTATACTTAGATCTACTTTTGCTAGGTGGACTTTTTTTTTTTGTTGTTGTTGTTGTTGTTTTTGTAAACAGAGACTTAAGAGGCATTAAAATTGGACAAAAGGATTTTAAGGAGACAGGTGAACAAATTGTGGGTGGCAAAATGACCACATTAGGGGCCTTGTTTATGTGAGCTTTTGTTTCTGACTCCATCCTCCACTTACTCTATTTCTCTTGTTCTCTCTGCCATCGCCCTCCACCTTTCTGCTCCTTCCCCCAATCTCTGACACAGTCCTGTGATACTTTATCGGTGGTATTAATTGGTTAAAACTGCGAAAGGGCAGATTGATGGGAAAGAGGGTTAAATGAGCATATATGTGAAGGGCCTGTAAAGTTACCTAGACTCATGGTTGGTAAATCTTTGGAGGGAAGAAATATGTCTTGCAACCAGGGCAAATGAGTTGGAAGTTGCCCCGGGCATTGAAGATATATATATATGGCTGTTTTTGGTGGTTTTTAACTACTTTCCTAGATACTAGATTTTTTTTTTTTCACAAAAACATTAATTTAATCTTTTTATAATCTGAAAAGAAACAAATATTTTGGTATATCATAGTCGGAAAATGGAAGTGACTTCAGTAGTGTAGAAAATCACCTCCGTAGACTCGAGTTAGGCCTATTTAGGTGTATAGAATTTTGATCCATAGCCTAGATTTTGGCACTTCTTAAGAATTGCAGTCCCTATGTTGCCTTCACCTGCTCGTTGGAACTACATGTTAGCGTTAGGGTGGACTTGCGCTGGTCAAGGGTTCCAGTAGGTAAAAAGCCAGAGGGGTTGTTCTATTATTTGGTGTTCGTACGGTGAAAATGATATAGAACAACCCCGCTGGCTTAACCGCTGGGACCTCAACCTGCGCAAGTCCACCCTAACGCCAACATGTAGGTCCGACAAGCAGATGACGGTCCTCCATAAGGGATTTTTTACACCTCTATAATTCTTTCGAGTCTGTGGAGGTGATTTTCTACACTTCCGAAGCCACTTCCCGGAAAATAGTGAAAAACGGTAAAAATACGACTGTGACTTGAACTCACCTGGCGTGACTTGCGACTTATTTGCCCTGGGCGCAAGACATACATGCAAATGAAAGGGCTACTTGAGTGGCCAACTGGGACAGTGAATCCACTCCTGTCATGTTTTGTGCTGATTAGACACTAGGATTACAATTCCCTTTCTGCGTCATGTTTTGAATGGCTGATGATGAGTGTTTCCATCTGTCCATTAAATCAAGGTATGGCATCCATCTACATGTTGCTCATTGAGTGGTTAGCCACATAAAATCTGAGGCCTATTTCGGGCATTGACAAAGAAGTTAAACTCCAGTAACACATGGACATAGCTGGTCGCATGTGAGGTTACATCTCACAGTGCAATGGTAAAATCTGTTCAACAAATCTGTGTTTGTGTTTGGGTCACACAAAAAAGAGACAAAAGAAATTAATTTGGTACTGCAAGCTTTCTTTGATAGGTTCATGATTTTGAGAACTGAGGTTAATTGTGCGGTACTATAATATGATCAAGTGATGTCATACCATGAGGAAACAGGTACTTTATCCCCTGATCATGCCTTCTTATCGTTCGGATTATTGAGTGCCTGAAAGTTTTGTTTTTAAAAATTAGATGGAAAGTTTCTGCTGTGAAAATGCTACACAAGTGCTTACACAAGTACACTATGTATTTGTTATAGATTCATGCTCAATAATCTTAACAACAGTCTGATATACACTACCAAATTTGAAATTTTCAGGCAGGCTGAAATTTTCTGAACATTAGGATTTTCCCAGTCTTAGCAGTTTTCTCATAGGGGAAAACGCTAGTGATCTTTTACCCCAGCAGGGTGATTCATGTACTTGCTCCTCAAAATTAAAATAATTTACAGTAATACTTCTAAGTGGTATGAGTGAAGACCTATGTAAATTAAATATCCGGAAGGAATAGTCTTATAATACTAAAATTTATGATCACAGAACCTTTTGGAATGGTAATGTTAATTTTATCTTTAAATTATTGAGTTATTAGTGCATGATTATATTTTGTTTATCTGATACATTTCTGCACAGTAAAAGAAATAAATGCCTTTTGTCTCTATGAAGCTTTGTCATGATCGTGGATATTTGGTGACCCAAGAGGAATTGGATCAAACTCTGGATGGATTCAAAGCTCAGTTTGGAGATAAACCAAGGTAGACAACTGTAATTCTAATTTAATGGCACTATAGTAATGAGATTCATTAAGCACAGCATTTGGACAAGAAATCATGGACAGTTGAAATACATTTAATATTACAAGCTGTTGTAATTGTGGTGCATGTCTTTTTTTTTTTTTTTTCTCACAACTAAGCAATTAAAATTCATTACTGTGGTCTAGGCCTAAGAGCTTGTTCATCAGGAGACAAAAACACAAAAAAGAGTAGGGTCTTAGGTGGATGGGCTCTTACATGGATTCAGAGGTTACACAAACCAACTGACCAATGTCCTTACTGCTATGATTTGTTGATTGCTAATACTTGAAGATTTATCTCGATGCAAATATGAATGGTTTCTTCATTATGTGTGAGCGATTGTGTGTGTTTGTTGTAATTACATGTGGTTCCTGACCATTCTTGGTCTAAAATTTCATCAACGATACCCGGCTTCTTTCAAAAATAAAATGGGTTTCTATGGGATGGCATCATTTGAAATGAAACCATGATAAGGTTAGATACTTGCATTATTGACCCAAGTGTTTCAACATAGCAAGACACCAAAGTAGTAAACAACTGACCAGTCAGGAGGCTAAAGTTGTTCTTCTTATAGGCCCAGTAATGGGTGCTGTCCCCCCCATGTGTTGGTAGACGAAGAAATAGTTGTGGGCTAGTTCATGTGGATCTGTCACATAGTCATACGTCACATGACATGTGTTACATCTTTTTTGTTCAAGTTTACTGTGCATAAAGTTAACTTCAGGATATCACTTTATGTATTTATTAATGTCTACTAGCAAATATATTGGTTTTTATCTTTTGCAAGTAAGAAGTATAGCTTGAGACAACCATTTTGAAGTAGAGCGTGACATGTGTTACATGATAACTGAACTACTATGTTCATTGGTCACTTTCTAGTCAAAACTGATCACAGTATTTCAAAATTTTATTCATTTTCACGTCAAGCTTATGCGAAAGCCATATTAAGTTGAATAAAAAAGTTATTTCAACAATAATTTGTTTCTAAAGGGACCTGGCAGATATCGGGTTTTTATGTCTTTTCCATTACATAAAAAAAAGACCATAACTAAAGAGCTTGTCAAAAACAGAAAACTCACCAGGATTCTTTATTCCTTACAAGAATTTTGTCAATGAATCATTTTAGAAAGTGAAATAAACGCTTTTGAGTTGATATTTGTAATTTTTTTTTTTTTTTGGTTCTGTTTTTGTTTGGGTCGACCTCTCATGGAATGGGCTTTAATCAGATTTTTTATGTGGGAGCAAGTTCTTAGGCAGATAAATCATATAGTGATAAAAAAAAAAAAAAAAAAACAGTTTTGCAGTAGAGGTGGGCTCTTGTGTGGACTGGGCCCATGGTCGGTGGGTTCTTAATCAGAGACCACTGTACTTTTAAAATGTACAGAAAAGAGCTCTGAAAAATGAGAAAAGAGCTCTGTCTTACATTTCATTATGATCTCCCCCCCATTTTTTCTTTAGTTTAGACATTATATGCTATTATTGCTCCGCAGTATATGTCTTTGTTCACACAGAGTCAGTCACTACCCTTATTGAGCTGACTGAACATGAAATTTTTTATGCTGCGAAAAGCAATGATAATACTAAGGAAAATAAAAGTCTCTAAACTGTTGGCTTATGATGATTGCTTTTGAAATTTATATATATAGTATCTCTTGACTATATGACAAAACTGATATTTCATGTTTTACTGTTCATTTTCTTTACATGTATTGCTCTAGTGAACCTTTAATTATTTTTGCAGCGAAAGAAAGCCAAGTCGCAGTGACCTGATTGTGCTTGTTGCTCACAATGATGATCCCACAGGTAAGATAATGTAGGGTATATTGTTTTGTTTAGGATATTATGCAATCGTTTGAATAGTGTTTGATTTGAATAGTTTTTTTTTTTTTTTTGTTGGTATATTTTTGCTGTGTTATGTTTTGAAAATTTTGTAGTAGTAGAGATGTGACATGATGGAATCAAGTACTGGTAACTGTAGAGTATTGAGCATATAGACATTGGTATCACATTCAAGCTTGTTCATTTCCCTCTGTGTTGGTGAACAAATCTTTATTCTGTCTTGAGTAGAAGTGAGATATTGGCAATTACAGAGAGTGGGGACGACCTGCTGCTGAATTTAATGAGAAAATGGCAGATCTGTTTTGTTAATCCTTCTCATTTAGATCATGCTATTACATTACAATTCTTGGATGTACTCAACATATTTCTGCAAATCACACTTGTGACAGGTGGAGTTTTGTGAAACAAAAATGAAAGTAAAATTTTATTTATTGAATTTTTGCATTTTTAAAGGCACTTAGAAAAGAGTTTTGTGCTGCAAAAAAACATCAACACAAACACACACAAAAATGGTTAAAATTTTATTCATTGAAAAGAATTGTAATTTCTATGATTGTCTCAGTTTGATGATCACTTCATTTCTTCATGTCTCATCTCATATTAGTTATTTGCAAGAAATATAGCATAATTTTAAAGATGTTTATAATAATTGATGAATTTTATATCATAAATGTGAGTCAGTTTTACATCTTTTACATTTCAGTGTGCAGGAATATGTTCATTTTTCTGAAAATTGTTTGCAACAATTACTTTGATATAATGTAAAATATCTCTAGGCGCTTCAACTTCCTCCTTTTTTATTTTGGGATTAAATATGATTTTTTCGGGTATAATTTTTTCTGCATCGAGAAATAAAAACCAGATTGATTGCTCTCACTTGTAATGTCTTTTACCTACATTGTTACATTGTAATTGCTTTCTTTCATGGGCACTTTTTTTTTTTTTTTTGCTCATCGTTGGCGTATAAGAGTCCAACAATGTTCCCCAGGACTTAAATTAATTCTCACTTTTAGGAATTTTCAACAAGTTTTAGATTATTAGACTGAGGCAGAACAAAATTGTGTCTATAATTTAAGCTTTAACACAATTTGCTTTATTAGAACTTGCTTTTTGTTCACAGATCAGATGTTTGTCTTTTTTCCTGATGAGCAAAAGGTGGGCATTAAGACCATTAAGACCTATTGCCAGCGAATGCAGGAAGAAAACATCATGAGAGCAATTATTGTTGTGCAACAAGGGATGACCCCATCAGCAAAACAGGTAAAAATACCACCAGTGGATTAGTAATGAAAGTCAAGGGTATTGTGTGTTGTTGAGCCCATATTGATGGAGTATGGAACATAGTGCACTTGCCCATTGCCTTTTCCAGAGTATGAGTCACAGACCGAAGACCTGCACTCAGTCTGATTTTTTTTTAATATCATTTTATGTATAAGACACTAAACATCTTGTCTGAACATTTGACCACTTGTCTTGTGTGGATCACATTCAAGGATCTGTGGAGGCTACTCTTGGGACTTCTCAATGTACATTCTACCCAATACCATGGAATACCATAAAAAAAAAAAAAAAAACAGCAAGAGACAGGGTGAGAAACTGTACCACAAGCTTTATGCTGGCTTGGTTCTTTTTCACTTTTTTTTTTTGTTTCATTTTTTTATTTTTTGTGGTTAGAGTTTTTTTTTTTTTTTTTTGTGAATCTCTCGTAAGCAGAAGTTGATATTCAGTGGTCTCACAAATTACCCAAATTACTGAGCATATGGTGTTACTGATTACATATTGGAGTTGAATTGTTTTAGCCTAGAGAAGATTTTTCCTGCCCTCCATCATTTTTGAAGTTTATTTGCTATGATATCTGCGTCTATTATTCTGTTACTAATGGCACTGCTGAAATAGGCAAATGATTGAACTCCTAGTATTTCATTCATAGAGATTAAATTACTGGTATTTGATTGGGATGCAATTTAGTTTATCTGTCTTTTAAAAGTAGGGCCAAACTATCTGTACCGTCAAAATTCTGATCTATAGGTAATTGCAACAAAGTACGTAAAGGTTTGTGGAAGGAAGAGCCAGAGAAAAGCTTTGTATAGAAAAAACTTTGCTTATCCCCCTTATATGAGACCTTCAATTGTCTCTTTATTTTCCTTTTTAATTTCAGGCACTGGTAGAAATGGCCCCAAAATATATTTTGGAACAGTTTATTGAATCCGAGTTGCTTATTAACATCACTGAACACATGGTAAGTAGGCCTATAGCTTGTGTTTTGTAATGCAATAGATTTACATTGCAATCTGATCATGATACTAAATATCTACTTCCTTAATTTTGCCATAAATATTGATTTTTTTTTTTTATTCCCAATTTGCTGCAACCTCTTTCTTAAAAAAAAAAGAGAGAGAGAGAGAGAAAATACCAAAGGTGTATGCATTTGTACCCCATTTAACTATTTTTTCATTTGTTGGGGAAAGATGAGATGTTCTTTTAAATTTGGTGGAAAACACATTGGGCAAACGCATGCCGAGACATTTTGGCAAAAGTTGTTATGTCATGAATTACCTGTTTATATGTTGTGGTTTTGAAAAAGGGAGGTGATCATCAAGTTAACGTTGAACATAAGAGTTTCCCAGGATCCAGGAAGCGAAAGGTTTGCTTTATCTCCGACTACATTTTACATGACAGGCATATTGAAAGTAAGTCAATCATTCTACCATTCATGACTGATGGTTAAATTTTGAGTAAGAATAGTTAAGAGATGTTTATAAACTTAGTTACAGTAAAACCTCGTTATACCGCCAACCATGGGACCATTAGAATGTTGGCGTTATAGAGAGAATGGCGGTACA
>JBCAUA010041646.1:0-11930 GCA_038406235.1 Peronia verruculata
TTTTTTCACACACTGAAAGGGAAATGAATAATTTTCACAGTGATACCAATAACTCCATATGCTCAAAATTTGACGAGCACCTAATTTCGTGTCGCATCTCATATGGGGAATTAAAGTCAAAAACGGGAAAAAATACAAGATGTGCATTCTGTGTGCTGAGGCAAACCATTTTCCACTGGTCTTAGAGGGCTGAAACTTTCTGAACTTTGAAATACCCTCCATCATGCAGCACTGATACATGACTGCATCTCCGTAAACCAAGAGACGAAGGAATTGTTCCACTCCTTAGCAAGTATCCCCTCCCATTATTTTGTTGAACGTAAAAAAAAAAGTGCTTCTGTGCTGTTACTGAATCGCTTCCCTGATCCTCAGCCAACATATGAAATGCCCACCTGACACAGATCTTAGGGTTATGTGTTCATGTAAAATTCTGCAGACAATGTAAAATGAAGTTCCTCCTGTATTTCCTCGTATGACATGTTATTATTTTGTATTTCAAATCAATGCTTTCTCTTAGAACTTAAAAGAAAAAACACATATATAATTACATTTCTTAGCTTAATTTACATTTCTAAATGTTTAAACTGTTTTGTATGGATGTCGATTAAGGAGGAAAAATAGGACCCCTTTTTCATGAAATGACCATAATTTCATACCGTCAAATTGTTTTGTTTATTGAAAATTTTCACATAAAAGTAATGAATCATGATCGTAAAACTTTTCCAAAATCTTTCAAGAAAATGTAGTAACCCTGTTGAACACACATGCTTTAGGGAAAACGAAATATGGGGCACATTGAGTGGTGTGATCCATCCAACAGTTTTACTAGAAAAATGCTAAAGAAAGTATGGTTATATCTTTTACTTTTAGAATTTTCGGCTTTAGGTCTCCTTGTAGACAAGATGGTGAAGGAATGTCAGAGGAAGTTGAGGATTATGAGAAGACAGCACAGTAAGAGCAACCAGATGGGTCTGATATTCCCTTAATTCAGTTCATGATACATCAAAGTGGTAGCATTAGAAAAGCAGCAACAGAGGCTTTAGTTTGTAAAGTGTTATATGTTATCTTTAGTAAAAATGATGATGATGATGATATTTAGCAAAAAAAATGATGATAATATGTGAAAGTTCAAAGAAATATCATGTCAGTTTCATTGAATAGTCTTTTGAAGATAATTATGTTCCTTAACATGACTGATAAGGACATTGGTGAAAATCAAAAGCCCATCTCAGTAGGTGATCAGTACAGATCCTTATAACACGGAACTTTATTTGTCATGAATGGACATGCAGTTTGCTGTCAGGTGGTTTCCCATTCTATAAAATACTACTATGTCACAGCACACGTTTTATTGTCCTACAACTCTTTCATATTGCCAAACTGCTGAGAGATCAAAACATGTAAAGATCAAAACATAATTAGAGAAAACAAGTTTTCTTTCTGTACTGAAAACTCATTTTGAACCCATTCTGCATTGTATATATCTGCAAAACTGCAAGGATTTCATTGTTTTTCTCAGAATTAATTTTTGTTCTTTCTTTCTTTTTTCAGTTGAGGAGGATGATGAGGACGATGGTATGTATAATCACCCCTCTCTCTCTCTCTCTCTTTCTCTCTCTCTCTCTCTCTCTCTCTCTCTCTCTCTCTCTCTCACACACACACACATGCTCTCTCACTGGCTAACACACACACAAATGTGATTAAACCTTGTAAAGACTTAAAGTGGCAAATATGTATGTGGATGGTTGTAGTGAACACATGGTTAGAAATTTGAAAATGAACGGTTATCAGAAGCTCACAATCTTGTCTCTGTTTTTTCTCTGAAAGTTCATTGTCTGAACTTTCATGTAAGATTTTATTTTCAAATTACGGAACAAAATGAAAAGTTTATTACAGTGTCTAATTGTCTCGCAGCCAGTCAAAATGAGACGTAAGTTGCTGGGCTAGAACAAAGAAATCAGGCTTTGAATGTGATGTGGGGGGTCAGATATCAGATTTTTTATTTTTGCAGAAATCAAAAATGCAGTGATTTCTAAACAAGACATTATTAGTCTTACCCTCGATTTATACATATTACGTGATTAAAATCAGGGTTTTTTATGAGGTAGGCATGCAGATTTATGTGTGCGATCATTCATTAAAACTCGATTTACTCGGAATTCCGTTCATTGCTGAGAGGTCCCCCTTTCCCTCTTTTAACTGCAATATCTCTGGCTAGAATGGAGTTAGCTTGAAACTTTTTTCGCCACCTGAAATGCTATGAAATAAGCTTTCACATGATACCAAAAATCCATATGATGAAAAATTGACATACTCTCTTTTGACTGGTTGCGAGACAATTGTAGATAATTTAGATATTTTTCTGTATTTAAAGTATGGAAATATAGAGAATAGGAAAATGCTGGTGTTGAGAACTGAATTGTCATCAGGATGATATTTCTGATGGTAACGCAAACAATATACATATTCATTGAAATGCACGGACAGATCAGTATCTGTAAAGCTCATTTTCTCTGCTTTTATTTTTTATTATTTTAAAAAAAAAAAAAAGTTTGGATTAGAATTAAAAAGTCTAGTAGAAAAAAAAAAAATTAGTAAATGATGGTTGATGCATGCCATTTTTTATCAGCTTTCCAAATCTTGGAACTTATGGTTGTGGATTTTAGGAGAAATTGTTATGAATTTTTAGTTTCAACAATCTTGACAAGTTCAGTGATAAAAGAGAAGTCTTACTGAAAACTGAGTGTCTGAGACCTGAATATTGAGCATATCTGGGCAATATTGTATTATGTGTATTGAATTGTTTTACTAAGTATCTTTCATTTTATCTTTTTGACAGACGAGAATGAAGTTGATGAAGACGATGATGATGAAGATGAGGACGAGGATGAGGTTGGTCTGTCATACCTGACAAAGAACATTGATGTTAGTTCATGCTCATGATGAACGTTCAGTTTTTGTATCAGTGTCGCTCCTAGCATGTCATAGTGATCCAATAGTTATAACACTAACTAACAAGTCTTCATGTAGACATACACAAAATCCCCTGACTGAGGTACAAAAGAAATATGGAGACCTGTGTTTCAGATCATTGTAAACATGCCCTGCTGTGTAAATTGATTAAAGAAAAAAAAACTTTTTTTCCTTCATTCTAAAATCACATCATTCTATAGTTGCAGCTTTTTACCCCCTCCCTCGCTTCCTTCAAAATTTGGTTTCTTACGCTTTTGATGTTGTCATTGTGAATGAGACAGTTGTTCTGAGGTTTCATTTACAACATGTAAATACCAAATTGTAGACACTTCTGTTTCTTCTTTATATACTTTTAAAGGCTTATAAAAAACCCAGAATGAGCTTGTGAAAGCTATGAAGTAGGAAATTGGGAGCATGAATGTGTAAGTGAGAATAGGATTACATCATTGTGAGCAGAATGTAGATTCTTATATGTCTTCATACTAATCTCATGACATGATGAGCTTAGCACTGGGCTATGACACTGATGATTCCTATGTGCAGCACTGACATGATACCCCTTTATGAGAAACATATAGTGATAATTATTTCTCTCTTTGAACCAAGATAGGAAATAAACAGCAGTTTGTTAAAAATAACCGTGATGATGAAACTATTATTTCTTTTTTCTTTTCTCAACCTTTTCAAAGAAAGCTTGAAGTTTCTCTACAGTTCAGTTTAGAATGTTGAAAACAGTTATGTGGGTTGTAGTCTTTTGAACTTGACTAATGTATTAGCTCGATTTCATTATAAACTTCTCAGAGGTCATGTTATACATGCAATAGAAATTGACTCGGTCAAACTTGAACAAGGAAGGTCTGAACCATGGCTAGGAACACAGCAAGTTAACATAATGCTCTTCTTCCTGTCATTTGTTGTCTAACATTCAGCTATTCATTTGACCTCTGCTTTAGTAGGACCCATTTTGGTGTAAAAGTAGATTTGAAAAAGTAATACACATCAGTACACCTGAGGTAGCAAATGTAAACGCTTGCCAAGGATCCATTTTGAAACGCAGGGAGGTAGCTTTGATGTAGAACTTGCAGTCGAAATTTCTTGCACTTTCTTCACCTATTTAAATCTGTCTGTGGATATAGTGCAAGTGCTCTCAGGTTGCAAGGTCATAACACCAGAACTGCAGGTGAATAACCCAATGGCAGGGCTGATATCAGACATTTGAAAACAGAATATTTGAGGACGATAGGAGGCAGCAGTGCAAGACATAACTTTTGTTTTCATGAGATGATGAGTCTAGCACTGGGCTATGAAATATTCCTGATTCCAAAGTGCCAAACTGACATGAGAACAAAAGATTTTCTTGCTATCAGTGTCCAGTACCCACCCAAGCCTGATATGAAAGCAATTTGAGATAAATACACAAAATGGATTGGACGCATTCAGATTCTTACTGTGATCATGTGCTAGTAAACAACATTCCATTTGTTTAACATTGCAAGATGACAGACAGCTAGTTCCTGTTTCTTTGCATTATCCTGTGTTGTGAACAAAACAGATAATCTGGACTGTTGTGCGGAATTTATGATTTAATGTGTGTCAACTTGCCCAAGGGAATAGATTGATTAATTTATCATCCATATAGTTTCAAGCGATGAGTCATTTTATGCCCTTGCTCACACACAATGGGATTTCAGCTGTCAGATGGTTGGGTCTATCCAAACTGTTTTCTAAAACATGAATTGGGCGTTAATTGCTGTCATTTTGATCATTGCTCCTAGAACCCTTAATAGACACATAACTTTCACTATCATAGTTAGTCATTGCTTATCAGTGCTTTCTTTCTCAATCCCTAGGATGATGAAGAGGATGAGGAGGACTTTGAACCAGGTGAAGATGGAGATGATGACGACGACGATCAGATTGTTGAAGGCGGTGATGATGATGATGAAGATGAGGATGATGACGATGAAGATGCTGCAGGAGATGAAGATGGAGGTAAGTGTTTTAATTGAGCCGTAACCCTTACTCTCTTACTGGCAAAAACAGTCAATTTCATTGAAGGATTTTTTTTTTTTTTTTTGTGAGGATGTTCAGGATGTAAGCATTTCAGGTCAGCTTCAGCACATAGAAATCGTTAAATTCACCATGGTCAAAATTGACAAAATAGTTTAGATTTTTTTTTTTTTTTCTCAGTACAATGCAAGATTTGAAAGTTCACTAGTTGAGGATTCAGGGATGTCAAACTTCCATTTATAGTCGGAATTTCGACTTGTTGGTCATCACCGACTTTCCTACTTTTGGCCGATCAAATCCCGGCTTTTACTGAATCCACAAGACAATCATGGTTTTATAACATATGCAATTTGAGATACAAATTCATCACGGTGACAGTGAAACGGAAAGTACGAAAGAGTTATTCTCAAACCATGAACGATAGTGGGACTGTTGGTTGGCGCTGTTCGATGATCAAGATCTAAATTCGTAGTGCTTAATTCCTCACACCCGAAAACACGCAGTCGTACGGTCGCATGAGAGTTCCTGATGGAAAATCACCACATCAGAGTACTGATAACATTATAAAAATAATGTGTCCCAAATCATATAAAGACTAATGTAAGAGGGCAGCTGTTTGCGATTTAGATATAGATCTAGGAAATATAGATCTAGGTCTAGATCTAATTACACTTGATGATTATGATGATGCTTCTGCCTATGGGATCTTTTTAGTTCTTGGAATTTCCACTGGTTGTACAATTTTATAGTCCCATCCCAGGATCTTGCAAACTTCTCTCAAAACAATGAAAACTTCTAGCAAGCATGAAAACCCAAGATTTTTCTAAGTGCTTTGCTCTTACGTAACCGAATAGCCCCGTTTGTGGAGGGGGGGGGTGTCTGCGTATATTTTCTTTTTTTATGAAAACAGTTTGACAGCCCCAAGGATTGCTTAAAGGTTTAGGAGCTTTTAGGAGCATTTCTGTTCACAAAAATATCTGCACTTTGTCCTAAACTTGGCATGTCTTATGACAGTAAGGAATTGTTGCACAGGATGTTGAAATTGGCCGACTGGTGACCAATAGATGAAGCAAAATGATATGGTTGCTATTGTGCTAAAACCTCATGACTTCAAAATTATATCCTTTTCATTCTTCTGGCCCAATCTGTAGCACCCAAAGCAATACATATCCCAATATAGCAACAAAGTTAACAATTACTTTCGTCTCCTGTGTTAGATGAAATAAAACCTTATTATAATGAGATACAAGGCAGAGACAGTTTGTCTGAAAATTTCAGGTAATGTTTGTCATGAAAATTTCAGATCATGGTTGTCATGAAAATTTCAGATCATGGTTGTGAAAATTTCAGATCATGGTTATTAATGAAGTAATGATATAGATCTAGTCCATGGATGGACACAAAGCATCCACATTTCTGTTTTTCCTGAGTCTGTTGATGGTTTTACAGCACAATGGAGAAGAAATAGAAAGTTCTGCTGTGTAGCAAAAGCGTTGACTGACATTGCGGTTTTATTTTGGGTGTCAGAACAGCATAGGTTTGAGATTGGATTCACTGATACCCCATCCCAGCAATCACAACACTAAAACCTGTCATGCAAATGTCTTATGGAAGAAACCAGGATGATTGGGGGAAGGGGATAAACATTATAAAGAAATTGTTGCCTCATCTATAGTAGTTTTTGTGCCGGATGATTGATTCAGAGTTTGGATATTTTCATATACACCATCATGTGTTGACATGACTCCAAAGTGTATATCAAAATTGTTTAGTGAAAAGGTTTTCAGCTGACATTCGTTCTGTTGGTGTAATATATTTTATTTGGTTGTCTCTGTATCTGTTCACAGAAGAAGAAGAGGATGGCGATGATGATGAAGACGGCGATGAAGATGAGGAGGAAGAGGAAGGCCCAAGAGGGACAAAACGGAAGCATGAAGATGAAGAGGAGGGGGAAGGAGAGGAGGAAGAGGATGATGCATAGTTGCAGCTCAGAGAAGCAGTGGCGTGTAGATTTGCTTGTACATTGGCGGATGATGCTGTGTGTGCTGGGATGAGTGCCAAGCGTATTGTGGAATGTCAGAGTATGACTGCTTATATGAGAGAACTATGGCAGCATGTTTGAGCCATCACCAGATTTTGTTCAGAACTTATGGCCTTCCAGTCATTAAACCTTTTTTTCTAAAATATAGCTTGAGGACAAACTCATTGAGTGCATTTTTTGGCTGCAACAACTTTTTATAGGAATATGTGATTGTGAACATTGCATCATAGTATTGAGAAATGACTCCTTTAGAATGGTCCTCAAAAGTTTCCTCAATGACAGATTAGTTCTTGTTATTAGAAGTAAGTACACCCTTGGAAAAAAGTTTATCTAAACTGAAAATGTAAACAGATCCCTCCTCCACCTGCCCCTGGAAGCAGTGAAATTATAACTAAGACTATGCTCACTCAATGGAGAATCTGGCCCAAAGGAGATAAGTTCTGGCCATTATCTGCTTGTGGGCCTGGTGTGATTGGGAACCTGTGGAAGTGTGCGGCTGGTATGGAAGGCAGGAGCCACAAACTCTTTGAAAGGCATTACATAAAAAAAAAAGTTTTCTAATTTTTTAATATTATAACATTTTATTTTTCGTTTTTTTTTTTGTTTTTTTTCTCCATTTCTTTCTTTCTTTTGTCAGCAATCCGTCATTTTCCTTGTTCCGTTTTTGTGCAGTCACATTTTTGTTGTCTCTAGTGTATCCATTTTAAGATTTGTCCATTTTATTTGCTTTGCTCTTCAAATCCAGTTTGGTAAAAGGAAAGACACTCGCATAGATGATGCTGAACACAAAAATTTTGAGAAGCCTAAGCTGAATTTCAAGAAAAAGAAATTTTTGTTTATTCACTCTGCTAGGGCCGAGCCATACTATGTTGGCTGCCTTTCCCATTCTGTAAATGAGACTGGACCCCCTTCCTCCACCTAAGATTTTTTTTTTTTTTTTCCTTGTGATTTTCTTATCTCAAAAGGGCAGCAGTGAATGAGTTAAAAGGGAATACTCCAATCTGTTTGGAGCAGAGGTTAAATTTGTCATATGCCAGTAGAAAATAAAATCATTTGAGTTTACATATGTGAGATTTTCATGTAATATTTCCAGAACTTAACTTTGTGTGAATGAGTATCCATCCTAGGGTTTCAGAAAATCTCACAATTCGAGAGACGTTTCCTTCCCAAAGAACAGTGCAGTTGGAAAACGAAAGACAGTTTTCACTTAGAATAAATAAGAAAAACCTACGCAGCGATGTGATAGTCTATTCATTAGAAGAGTTTCTGGAAGTGTGAGAGGTGTGATGGCTGTCATCATGTATCATGTCTACCATTTAGTGTATGGCATTTTTCTACTGCCACTTTCATGTACATTTGTTACATTTTGATAAATAAGAGTGACTGTCAAAGGTTTATGTGGAGATAATTCCCCACCACTGATGATGTAATCAGGGATGTCAAATTTTCTGCTTTAGTAGGATTTCCTACTTTTTGGCTGTCATTAATTTCTCCGTTGGCCCCAAATCTGGTACTATTTACCATTAATGTACTTCAGTTTTACATGTTGGGAAACAGTATGCCAGGAACTTTTCCATGTAGACAGATTGACATCCCTGTGTACTGTAAGCTTGGACCTGTATTCTAGTTTCTTAAACAAGCTCATTACCAGGTGGAGGAAGGTTGAAAGCTTGCCAGTGTTTGGCACACTTGAAATTTCCCCACCAATTAAGTTTCTCCTGAAAAGATGAAGCAGTGGAAAAGGTTGCCTCTGTTTTAAATCCATATATTTATGGGGCTACAGTTATGTATGGTAAAATCATCAGATTTTTTAGAAATTATTCCAAGCTCTGTCTCACCAGTACAACTTGTATTCAGTAGCATACATGTATATTATCTCTTACTGAGGGAGAGGCAATGCAGATAATAATTCTCTTTTACAAGAATAGCTTGAATCACTGATGTTTATTGTGCAACTTGGATATGGAATATTTCATGTATAGAATCATTGGTGGCCATAGAAAGGAAAATTAGCAAACTTTTGTGAAAAAAAAAAAAAAAATTTACCCTCATTTCATTTGTGTTAAAATATTTCAGAGTTAAATCATGTCATCCCATGCTGAGTGATAGCTCCTGTGACATCGGGCATTTTTTTTTTGTTGACCTCCAGAACACAGGCCCACTTATTGAGAAATTAGAAATTTTGATTTTCAAGTAACAAAAAGATAAACTTTCCAGTGTAAAGTTTAACTTCGCCTGAGATCCAGACTTTATTCTTTAGCCAAGGTAGTGCTGAGATGCCATACTTAAAAATGACAGTAGCTACTAGCCTCAGAAGATGCTGACCTTTGCTCTGGATGAAGCCCAGTGACATAAGCGCCAGAAAGGATGTTGAAAAATGAAACAGTACCATAATCCGTAAAGCTGGTGAAGCCACTGACGAAAGCCTTTTGAAAATCTTCAGTCTGGGGGATATTTTTTCAGCTTGTTCCAACGGTACATTTTAATATTTATGTGGTTCTTATTTTTTAAATCTGCCTCATTGAATCATGTTGTATTTTTCCATGTGTCATTTCCAAGAGTTGTTATCTGAAGTTGATTTCTGTACAAGGAGAGGAGTTGTACAGAGTGGAAGAGCCAGCAAGATTTGTGGGTGTAAATGTTTGAGTTGAGTGAGCCTGTTGGTGATCTAAGACCATCTCACAAAAAAGCTGATTGTTTGCAACAAGAAAACAAACTGACTTCATGAAAATGATTCATTTATGCATTCACGCATTCACTTTCATTTTTTAAAATATCATTTTCATGCATTCAATCATTTGAGTTATTCATTTGATCTTTATTATTTTTTTTTCTCATTACTCATTTCTTTGTCATATATATATTTTTTTTTAAAGGTATCATCCTACATAGAAGAAGAAAAAAAAAGATTCATGTATGTCATTACTTTTCATAGTTCTTGGATAAAAAGAATCAATAAATTCATTCATATCATTTATGTGGAAAATGCTCTTTGTTGTAATTTATGACTGTCATTGTATGTTCATTGTTTGCCCCTGTCACACCCATACACACAACCAGAGCCAATATAGCAGGCCCACAAACCATACTGCGCTTGTGTAAAATGGGCCTATAGTTCAAAATTTGACACTTATTCAATGTGCATATGAAAAATTGTGACTGAGCTACTGGGCACACGACAAATCAACATACATGTATATGTACATGTACTTCTTTTTTGATAGCTGTACTTTGCAATCTTTGATCATCCAATTTTGATATGTACCTTAGAACTTGTATACATGTATTCAACTACACTTGTCACAATATACACACTGTAAGTAAAATTACAAACCTAAACACTTTCATATTGAAAACAACAACCAAAAAATAAAACCATAAGATCTTACAACAGAATTTTTACTCTCTAAATTGTTACAGAACAGATCTGGTCAGACTACTACATGTACATGCCCCTTGGGTTGGGTGGAACTTGTTGGTAAACAAAATAACCCACAGTAGTAAAGCTTATAAGTTACACACAGGTACAACACAATGTACATTATATATTAAAGTTTTGTAGTACATGGTCATGGATTGTACAGGTACTCCCCAATTATATCGTTCTGCATATAGTGGTGGCCAAGAAATGTGTCCGCGATTCAGAAAAATTGTCAAACTATAAACTTGTACCGTGTTAAAATGTTAAAAAACATACTACTAATTACTAAAGTCATTTGAGATGGGACAGGATGAAATCAGGCTCTCGTCAGATTTCAAAAATATGGAGTTATTGATACCATTGTTAAGCTTATTCATTTCCCTTTCTATGTGAAAAAGTGTTTGTTCTACCTTAGGTAGAAGTCTTGATGTTAGCAATTAGGTATTTTTTTTCAAAATCACATGACCTAGTGAACATCGCTCACATGTGGCTTTGTTTACTTGCTCTGCGCATGGCAGACAAATCTGGACGAATGATGAGCTTTCAAACTTGTCCCATCATATAAACAAAGCCACATGCGAGCGATGTTTCCTAGGTCATGTGATTTTGAAAAAAAAAACAACTAATTCTCGTCAGTTGTAAAATGATCTTAGAGGTATTATGTAAAATGTTAATTTTTTTTTAAAGTGATCTGTGCAATATATTCCGAGAGAATGTTCGTTAGGTAACTGATGATTGCAAACACTCTGATGTTTCTGTCAATCTAGACAGCTCATGTCAAACTAACAAAATGATATCATTTTAATCACATTAATGAAAAGGCCGAGTCTATTTACACGACTAGTCTCAGCACGTTACTCACGATAACGGAAAAATCAGGAGCGCTGTTCCACGTGTGGGCAAACAAGGAAAATCCTCTCCCCAACACGTCAGTTCTTTTTTTTTTCCTAATGATTAAAAATGAACTATGGTTATGGTTTTTATACGCTTTTCAACCTCCTGTAGTTGGGGTTATCTCAGCTGTCCACAACCGTGGTAAAAAAATAACATAACACAATTGAATTATGTGTTCATTAAAATTGACCCATATATTTAGATCTAAAAATGAACTAGATCAACCCCTCTGGCTTAAATAGCTGGGACCCTCGACCAGCGCAAGTCCACCCTTACGCCAACATAGGTCCTACGAGCGGGTGACGAGTGTTCAAGATAGACCCAGTCGCGTAAATAGACACTTCCTAATGAAAAATGACCCCGTAGAATGAAAGATATGAATATGAGAGTATGACGCAAAGTCGTGACCCACAGGAGGTTTATAGTTCATCACATTGTAGTCTTTATGAATTGATATGCAAAACTGCAATTTTTCAAAAACGTATAAATTAGACAAGGGAATGAGTGGTTACTCAAACAACAACAACAACAACAACAACAACAACAACAACAACAACAACAACAACAACAACAACAACAACAACACAACAA
>JBCAUA010041657.1:0-11930 GCA_038406235.1 Peronia verruculata
CCTTTAATTTGATACCAAGTTTAATAAAATCGGATGAAAAGAAGTGAAAGTATGAATTTTACAATTTTCACCCCATGCCGATTACAATTACATAACATTTAGTTGCGTAACATTATGTTCCATTTTCGTTTCGTTCATTTATAATTTGCACATTTTCTTACAGCTCTTGCTCTTACAAGTACAAATAGTGTACATTGTATATAAGGATTGATTCATTGGTTTCAAAGTTCTGCCTCGCTGATCATATAAAGACCACTAAAACGGTGACAAAATAGTGTTATTTTTTACAAAGGAACATAAGGGCCAATTTTCCACGCATAAAATGCAATAACTTTCTTCCTAACAGAGCTAGAGTTTTAAATTTGGTACCGTTGGGACTCGTAATGAAAGCTAGGATGAAATACCGTACAGTCCGCACACTTCGAAATCAACCGTGCACCCCATATATACTACTACTTGACTATCAATTTGCAAGACCAATTAATAGTAACCCATAACTATTATGTTTGGATTGATCCTCTTTTTTTTGTCGGACCTAAACTACATGTTAACATTAGGGTGGACTTGCGCTCGTCGAGCATCCAAGCAGGTCAAGCCAGCGGGGTTGTTCTAGGCTACTGTTATTTAGCGTGCGGGCCGTACCGTATTTCTCCCGAAAGCTACTTTTTGCACCCATAATAAATTAAGTCTGAAGACTTTCAATTTTTCATAAGTGTCTAACTAATGACCTCCTTTTTAAAAGAAAGTCTCCTTCATGCATGTGCATATGAAATGGTGTCATCTGGAAGGATGGGGGACAAGCTGAAAGAGAAGCAAGGTAGCTTGAGAAAGGAACAGGGAAGGGGTAGAGGGAAGACAGAAAGAGTGGTACACGTGTGTGAGAGAGAATGAAGATGAGTTGGAGTGCATGGATAATAGCTCCCTAGTTATCATATATGCAGCATTTTAAATGAGATGAAATGACATAAGACATTGCTTACACATTCAGAAGTAGATCCAACATTAAGCTTAAACAAAAAAAACAAAAAAAATGCATGTTGCTAATGTAAACAAACGACTGATGAGGCTGGGGAAGGTCAGTGGTTGGCATGAGGCACAGGTGTCGGATTAGGTCTTTAAGCAGGGTTCACAAACTGTTCATCACAGAGCCATCTAGTCTAGATCTACTTCAGATTTCTTCTTTATGATGGCCTCCTAATATTTCAGGAGACATGATTGCCTAATCCTGGAAACAAATTTTATGACTCTGACGTGCCCAAAATACCGCAGCTGTTTTTGCGGTAGTGCCCTCAGTGGTCAGAAACCAGTGAGCCTATACTGAACGTAAATTCCGATCTCACGTGAGAGGAATGCTGAGCAACCATTAATAGCTGTTTCGCTTGCCAAGCACTCTGTTCCGTAAGTTGTGCTAGCCAAGCACACCAGCTTGGCGAGCAAACAGAGGCAAAAAGCTGGTGAGTGCTTGGCTAGGGAACAGACCTTAGATCTAGAATCTAGAGTGGAGATTTCAGCTAGACTAGATCTAGATCTAGGTCTTCTAGATCTAGATTAAAAAAAAAAAAAAGACTGCACACAAAGACTAGATAGGCCTAGATCTAGACTAGATCAAGATCTAGTCCATCACAGATCTAGATAAATCTAGATCTAGATCTAGAGTCAACCCGCCGGTTTCCAACTCCAAGCACTTAGGGCAGCTGTGAAAAAAAGTGCTGCGGTATTTTGGGCAATGGCATCAGTCGTAAAATTTGTTTCTAGGATAAGGCAATCATGTCTCCTGAAATATTATGAGGCTATGGAGTAGAAATCTGAAATAGACAACTCCATAACGAACATTTTGTGAACCCTGCTTCATGATCCCTTTCCGACCACTGTGCCTCATGTCGACCACCGACCGTCCGCAACTCGACTAGCTGTTTGTTTACATTGTGAGTTTTTTTGGTGTTTAAATGTTATCTCTGAGTGCGTTAGCAGTGTTTTTGTTATTTCTACTTTCATCACATATAAAATGCTGGTTATGTGATGTCTTGGGAGCTATTACCCATGTACTTCAACTCATCTTCATTCTGACTCTCACATGTGTCACTGTCGGTAGTGTCCTAAGTAAGCAGTCTTTCCCCCACCCTCCCCTCTTCCTTCCTCAAGCCTTCTGGCTTCCATTTCAGCTTGTTCCCCATCCTTCCAGATGATACTATTAACTATTTCATATGCGCATGTGTGAAGGAGACTTTCTTTTGAAAACGAGGTCTTTGTTATGTCCATTCATGAATGTATTATATAATGATAATTTCTGTAGGCCTATATGTACCATTAAGGAGGAGTAACGGTCAAAAAAACTATTCTGTTGACATCAGATAGTGGTAATTATGATGAAATGCACCATTAGGAAGAATAAACAAGCCAGAAAACGATTATATAGCGTTGAAATTCAGGTCGTTGTAAAGGGAGTGAAATGTACTATTTATAGAGAGAAGAAAAAATTCAGAAATCACTGACAGACACTGGTACTGGAGTGAAACTACAGTGTCAATGATTTTAATGGGTAGTTTTATTAGAATTTATATTGACAGTGGATATTGGCATAAAAATTTGCAATAAATGGTGTTTTTCGAGCAATAATTAAGGGTGGTCGGAAAAGGGACAGATAGGTGAAATGTCCTGCCAAAAGCCAACCACCCCCTTTGTTATGCAACATGACCGGACAGTGGCAAATCTGGTATGTTAGGATGGTTTCCCGCGCTTTCAAGATCAGGAATACCCTGGTTTCCATAAATAAACGGCGAACAATACAGCTACAAAACCTTAGCCATGACCTTTGTCCCACTAAGGCTTGTGTTAAAAATAGAGGATGAACTCACCTGGCCGTCAATGCCTGCAGATTGCGGTCGATCGACGAAACAAAAATGAATGCAAATACTTCAAAAAGATGCCAGATCGGTTGGTTAATGCATACTGGGAACTAATCAATGAGACCATAGTGGATCATATGATTTGCCGATCGTAAACAAAAGTGGTCAGTTTGGGAAGGGGGTTCGGCTAGAGGCGGTTCTACTAGAAATCTAGATCTAGGAGTAAAAGTTTGATCCACTTTTTGGGTCAGTGAATTGTAGATCTGGAGTCAACCCGCCGGTTTCCGACTGCTTACTTAGGACACTACCGAAAGAAAGTGCTCCGGTATTTTGGGCAATGATGCCAGAGTTGTAAAATTCGCTTCCAGGATGAGGCATTCATGTCTCCTGAAATATTAGGAGGTCGTTAAGTAGGAATCTGAAGTAGATGGCTTCGTAACAAACATTTTGAGAACCCTACTTCATAACCCCAGTTCGACCCCGTGCCTCATGCCGACCGTTGACCTTCTAATTCTTCAGCCTGATCGGTCATTTGTTTACATCAGGGACATGATTTTTTAAAAAATTTGTTGTGTGTTTAAATGTTAGGCCTAGCTGAGTGGAGGCAATGTTTCTTGTAATTTCCACTTTCAATTCATTTTTATCTTCCACTTTTATCTCTTTCTGCTGTTTATATGATGTCTAGGGAGTCATTATCCATGTACTCCAATTCATCTTCATTCTCAGTCACAACTATGTCACTCTTGCTCTTTTGTCTCCCCCCCTTCTCTGTTCCTTTCTCAAGCTTTCTTACTTCTCTTTCAGCTTGTCCCCCATCCTTCCAGATGACACCATTTCATATGTTCATGCATGAAGGGGGCTTTCTTTTGAAAAGGAGGTCTTTGGCTTGCCCATTCATGAATGTATCTTAGTGGGCCAGTTTTCACTGCGTCAAGCTCAGTGAGAGAAAACGGACCAAATATCAACAGAAATATAGGGATTGAAGTGGAAATTTCAGTTACATTGGGGAGATGTATCATTCATAGATCCTGACTCGATGTTTTGCAGTCCAAATGAGGCATAAATGTTGACCTTCTTAGCCTTCGCGGGAATGGGGTCAAATTCAGGGTAATTGAGAAGCTGGTCGCTGAGTGGGATCAGATTTTGCCATGAGTATGGTAATTCGGAAGGTATTTCTCAGGGCCTTGTCTGTCATTGTTAAAAATTTCACAGAAGAGACTCTTGGGGAACTCCAAAATGAAGACAGTTCAAATGCAATGATAGAAGTTCCCTAGGCAGCATTTTATATGAGATAAAAGTGGGAATAACAAAACATTGCTTACACACTCTGAGATAACATTTTAACCCAAAAAGACTAAGATAAACAAATAACCGATCAGGCTGAGAAAGGCTGGTGGTTGGCATGAGGCCCCAAGGTCAGACTGGGGTTGTGAAGCAGGGTTCACAAAATGTTCATAACTGAGGTATCTACTTCAGATTTGTACTGTATGACCTCCTAATATTTCAGGAGGCATGATTGCTTTAAAACCCTGGAGACAAATTTGATGGCTCTGATGTCATTGCCCGAAATGCTGCGACACTTTTTTCAGTTGTGCCTTAAGTGGTCAGAAACCGGCCGGTTGACTCTAGATCTGTATTTATATTGCATTCATTTGCTTTACAGTATAGGTCTCGATTTATTTAAATAGATCTAGATTCTAGATCTGAATGTTGTTTTGAACATTGTTTTCTGTTTGTCATTGTTTCTAGCCGTAGCAGATGCAATACGCACAAGTTTGGGACCACGAGGAATGGACAAGATGGTATGTTTTAGTCTCTTTATTTGGGCTCACTCAAGTCATCTTTGTAAGAAGGAATGTTTCAATGAGTGATGCATTACTATACATTTTAGTCCCTTCCCCATGTAAACTTTTCATTGTATGTGCTGTCCCATGAGGACAACAGAATAATAGCAATTGACAAAACAAATTGTACATGGTTAAAAGTACAAGCATACTCTCTGTGAGTTAAAAATAGTTTTAATTTCAGGTGTGACAACATCAGCCACATTTTTTATTTTTTTGCAGAAACCAAAAATTAGAGCCTGAAGCTACCACAGTCATTATTTGGAACACTGGTGCAGTGTAGACATTCTAGTCAGTAAATCTTAAGGAACATTTCCTCACCCCTTTGCCAAATTGTTCTTCGAAAATATATATTTGGGATACAAAGTTCGTGATAGAACTATCTTTTGCTTTTCACTGATGCTCACATGTTGTAGAAAAAAAAAAAACCGTCTTAGTTTTATGTGTGTTAAATTCTTTCTTTCGAAGATTCAAGCTGCAAATGGAGATGTGACCATTACCAATGATGGGGCCACAATTCTGAAACAGATGCAAGTGCTTCATCCAGCTGCTAAAATGGTAGAGATTCTAATAAATGTTTTTTTGTTTTTTTTTTTCTGTATTTAACTTATGTCCATAGCATTAGATTTAATGCTTTTCTTATAAGAAATTTGCTGAATTTTTTGTCATATCCTTAATTTCATTTGATATGGGGGGGGGGGTGTTGAAACTGGCGAAAATTTTTGCGGCTGCCCTTCATTTCCAGTTTGGTGTGTTCAAGTAGAGAACGGGTAAAAGTAAAGAAACTTGTTTCATAAAAAGCTAATGGGAAAGCTCATTTTTTCATTTTAAGAACAGTAGCCACTACACATGTTCTGTGAATCAGAGATGTTAAATTTCCAACTTGAATCAAATTCTAATTTTCTGGTCGTTGTCATCTTTTCTTCTTTCGGCTAACTGCCGACTTTTGTGGAATCCACAAGTCAGTTGCAGTTTTATAATAATTCTTAATGTGATAAAAGCCCTGCATCGTAACAGTCAAACTGGAAGTACCATTCAATTTGCTTATGCTTTTAACTTGGTGTTTAGTGGCAGTTTGAAGATTGAGATTCGACTTCTTAATTCCTGACACCAGGAAGTTGAGAGGTTTTGTGAGAATGACAGAAAATTTGCTGACTTTTGGGTGAAAACAATTTTACATCCTGATGAATTACTTTTACAACACAGCAAAATCACACAAGATGCACACACATTTTAAGATATATGGCAGGTTTATTTATTGCTGTGAATTTAGTGCTCAAAAGAAAAGTGTTGTTGTTTCGTTGTTGCTATTGGTATGTCAAATTTCCTACTTTAGTAGGATTTCCTACTTTTCAGCTGTCAGTAATTTCTATGTTGGCCCCAAAACCGGTTTTATTTACCATTAATGTACTTTAGTTTTATGTGTTGCTGAAGAATGCCAGGAACTTTTCTTACTTTTTCATGTAGACAGATTGACATCCCTGTAGTATTGCTTTTTTCCCTATCATGAACAATTCCATATGATGAGAATCTTCACAGACCTGTTCTGAGGGTTCATTGAGGAAAAAAATTCAACTGATGGAATTGTTATTACTTGGAATTGTTATTACTGTTGATGGTGGATATAATCATTTTGAAGCATGTGATTGTGAGAATAGATTTTTTGTTTCATTGTTGTTGCTGTTGTTGGTTTGTATATCACAAAGCATTTACATCGACCAACAACATTCAGATAGAGTTGGGGGGGGGGGGCACAATTATTGATTTATGGCACATCATTACAACACAAAAGTCAGTCCGCAAAGCAAGATGAGGCCTCTGGAACTTCCAGGGTTGACACTACCTGTGTACATTCCCCCCCAGTCCAGGCATCTCAACATGCAGCGGACAGATGTCTCATTCTTCCCATGACACCCTTAGTGGTATAGGTGGGGGAAAAGAGATTTGCAACGCAGAAGTTTTTACTTTCCATTTTCACAATGTTTTTTTTTTTTTTTTTTCTCACAGCTGGTTGAGCTGTCTAAGGCTCAAGATATTGAGGCAGGAGATGGAACCACATCAGTGGTGGTCCTCGCTGGAAGTTTGTTGGATGCAAGTGCCAACTTGCTAGCAAGAGGTAATCATGAGATAGATGGAATTTTCAGGGTAAAATAATCCATTAAAGGCAGTTTAGCCACAGATGTAAGAAGAAATGACTGATATTTTGTGCTTAATCAGAGATATAAATTTCATGAGGAGCAAGTTCCCTCCTGATATTCATGGAGGTTTGCAATTTGTTTATCTGTTGTCTCATTTATGTGTGAGAGTGCATGAGAAAACCAGGCTTGAGTTAGTAGTGTGTGTATTCAGTTGTAGCAAGCATTTGGGAATAAAGAACAGTGTACATTTTCAAATGTCTCAATTTGGATGAAGTTACACTTGTTCGAAGACAGTCACACTTTAGAAGTAAAAACTGAGAAAAATACATTTAAAACTTATTGAACATCATTTCTCGCTACCACAGACAGTGCAGGAAAGTCAGAAACACTATCTTAACCGTCAGTTCTTATGATTTCAGATTAGAAGATTGTTGCACAAATTATCTGCCCTCCCAAAATAGGGGTTCCTGTAAGAGGAGATCATGTTGACTAGCATTATTACTTCCTTTTGCCTAACAAAAGCGTTTTTTAGCAAGCAATGTAAAGAGGACAAAAATCCCCTTTCTTTTGAAAGATGATCGCCAAAGAATGTGATAAAATTATAATAAGAAGAAGAAAACATGTCACTCTCTTTACACCATAATTTTTCTGTAATTTTCCATTGCGTACGTTTCAAGCAAAGGGCACAAAAGAGATTTTTTTTTCCTCTTTACACTGCTTATTCAATCCCTCTTTTTTGTGGTAAAGGAAAGTAATAGGACTGACCACAACGATCTCCCATGAAGGAATTTAGGTTCATAGTGTTAATAATGTGATATGTCATCAATAGGGCAAGACCTGTGGATTCTGGGCTGTGGCCATAGCATCAGAAATGCAATCATTGTTGTTGCTTGATTTTTTTGTCTGTGACTTCAAATTCCCACAGCCATAGAAAAACATTTTTAGTCGGTGTCACTCGAGAGGGACAGGGACATCATTTTTCTTCCTCTTGATAATAGATGGATTTTGGCCATCTGGTTAGTCTTACAACACAATTAAAAAGAACATGCACATAAGACTAGAGTTTGTACGGTCCTTAAAAGTCCTTGAATTTGGAAATTGTTGCCAAATTCTTACAATTTGCACGGGTAGTCAATTTCATTCAGTAATCGATTATTAAAACAGGATCTTATGAAGTCCTTATAAATAGTTGTAAAGTCGCAGAAAAGTCCTTGAAATTTAAGGCAGCGAGAGAGTGTAAACCCTGATAAAATGAACATCTTCAATATCAGAAATAATTGATTTTTGAAATTCAAACAACTTATTCATGGGCGCATCCCAAAAGAAAGCACTGAGAGCTCATAATGTTACAAGGTAAAGTTGGTACGACATAATTAATGTTTATAAACACTTGACGCTTGTGTTCAATGAGATGCCATGTTTTGTGCTCATTTGCACTTGGTACCTTGTGAAAGAGCGAAAGAGGATCCTCTTCCTGATTTTTTTTTTTTTTTTTTTGTAAAAACTCAGTGTGATGGAGTTAGAAATTGTTTTAAGTATTTGGAAACCTCAGATTGTTATATAAGTATCCTTTTAACACAATGAGTAGAAATGGTTATGGCTGTTGTGGTGCAAAGAATTTTGACCTGAGATCTTTTTTTTTTTTTTTTTGGCCCTACACCATGAAACTTCATTTTGGCAACAGCTGCCTTTTTTTTTTTTTTTTTCATGCTAAATCACATATTTGTATATTTTTGCAAGAAATTTAACTCAAGGGGAATTGCGTGTTTGCAGTTTTGGTTTGTTTTTATTGTTGTCCTGAAAATTTGATTATTATTTAGATTTTGTCTGCATATGGATGTAGGAAAGGTGAACTGGAATGTCTGTGCTGATGTCAAAATTTTTTCTTTTTTCTTTTTATTTGTAAACACAGTGCTATAACAATTGCTGGAGAATCTGAAATGAAGTTCAGCTTGTTTGTCTTGCGTTTGTTTTGCTAACATTTGCTGACTGGTTCAAGACATTGAAGAGCATTTCCATGTTTTTAAATTTTATTTTTTTATTACAGGCATTCATCCTACAGCAATATCAGAGGCATTCCAGAAGACAGCTGCAAAATGTTCAGAGATACTGGGCTCATTGGTAACCCCGTTGGATTTGAGTGACAGAGATTCTTTATTGAAAAGTGCCTCCACATCCTTGAACTCGAAGGTGAGAGGCTTGCCATTACAAAGAAGATGGACATCTTGAAATAAATGTAAAAATGACTTTATTTAATTGTTTATCCTCGGCGATATGAGTCTGTATACATAGCATTTTTAGTGAAAATCAATGACAAAGGCAAATCTCCATTTAATACATTCACAATTCTTTTGTTATTTTGGATGAGGATAGTTGCCAATTGAGACATTTAGCATTCAGAATTCAGATCATTTTCTTCCCTTCTCTCACAGGTGGTATCTCAGTATTCCTCAATTTTGTCACCAATTGCTGTGGATGCAGTCATGAAAGTCATTGATCCTGCCACGGCCACCAATGTAGATCTGAATGATATAAAAATTGTCAAGAAACTGGGGTGAGTGATGAAGCTAATCAGCTATGTAATATGTGGACTATTTGGGTGGTATGACAGTGTTGTTGAGTGTTGTCTAGAGACAGAAAAGACAGAAAATGTTTTGATTCTCCAAGGCTTGAAATAGAAAATTGTGGAAGGTTCTGAATTTTCATACATAGTTTTCAAAAGATCAGAACCATCAGACCAGTGTGAAAGGGTTTCAACTTCTGTAGTCAGATGTGAATGACAGACTGACTCCTATGAGTGGCTTTCGGCCCTGGTTTCATCAAGATTAAGTAATCTCTGCAAAAGGTAGCGTCAGTACTACAGTATTCTACAAATCGTTAGTTTCATTACCATTTTCAAAATCAATTTGCTTGTACTATTAATAGGCAGTGATTATGTCTGTGCTACCAGATGGGGAAAAAGTAAAAAAAGGAGCAGGCACTTAGTAAAGATATACATACTTAACATTTGAAGCTTTGTATGTTTGTTTGCTTTTTCCCTCAATCAGAATTTGGAATTTTTGTTTTGCTGTTTACACAGGAGATGGATTTGATTTTTTGTGTTTTTGCTGTATATTTGTAGTGGGACAGTAGAAGATACGGAACTCATAGATGGGCTGGTCTTTACAAGTAAAACATCAGGAGCTGGCGGACCAAACAAAGTGGAGAAGGCAAAAGTGGGCCTGATACAGTTTTGTATCTCCCCTCCTAAGACTGATGTAAGTTGATTTTATTTTTACTTGATACTCTATTTTAAACCCTGGTCACTAGTGCCTGAAAAACCCCTTCCCTGGCCTTCTGGGCCAAGAATGCACATTTCTCGTTTCATGCTCAATATCTTTTGTAAACATAAGCCTCAAACGTGATCATGGGGGCAGATATTTGTAGTCACTGCAGTCCTAGATGTCCTTGACCCAGAGCAACCCATTAGATCTATTTGTAACTCAAGGCTGTCAAATTTCCTACTTTAAAAGTATTTCCTACTTTTTGGCTGTCGGTAATTTCTCTGTTGGCCCCAAATCCAGTATTATTTAACGTTAACGTACTTCAGTTTTACGTATGGCTAAAGAATATACCAGGCACTTTTCCTACTTTTTCGTGTAGACAGATTGACATCCCTGGTAACTGTAGTGGGTGTCTAGGATGGAGTAAGTGTGTCAGCCCGATCTACCGGGCTGTGGGGAATTTGACGCTGGAAAATCTGCCCGGTGTACCGGGCTGTAGGGTTGAAAGCCATGCTGTGACTCCAAGACAGAAATTCTCAGATCAGAGAAATAAGATACGATTCATGTTATGCTTTAGTTGCATCAATCAAAAACAAATATTTGTAAAATAATCAGAATTGTATAATAAATATTAATGTAAATTTGTTATATTTTAGCTCTTTTCATAATAATTTTTAACATTGTGGTTATTAGATGGACAATCAAGTCATCGTCTCAGACTACACCCAGATGGACCGTGTTCTTAGAGAAGAGAGAGCTTACATTCTTGACATTGTGAAGAAGATCAAAAAGTCTGGTTGTAATGTCCTACTTATTCAGAAATCCATTCTCAGGTTAGTATTCCACTGACATTTATTTTTGTAGTGAGATCGTTTCAGATAATGTGTGTTGCAACAACCAAAAGCTTGTTTATCTTTTACATAGGGTATAATAAATTGAGGGATGTTAAACTTTCGGATTTAGTTGGAATTCTGACTTTTTTGGTCATCGCTGACTTTCTTACTTTTAGCCGATCAACTGCTAACCTTCGTTGAGTTCACAAGGCAATCCAGGTTTTATAATAATTTTCAGTGCAATACAAGTCCTGCACGATGACATTGAAATTGGAAATACGATAGACTTGCATATGCTTCAGACGAGAGTTGAACTGTTGTTTGGCAGTGAAGATCAAGATCGTCGTTCAGAGTATTACCAAGAACAACTAAATTGCCTATGGCTTTGGAGAACAAATGCAAGAGGGCAATTGTTAGCAATCTAGTTTTGCTCGATGATTATGATGCCGGCACTGCATGTGGGATCTTTTCAGCCCTTGGAATGTGCACAAGTTATGTAATCTTATAGTCCCACTCCAGGGCCTTGTGAAAACTTGCAGCTTTTCTCAAAACAGTGCAGACTTCTGCTGGTATTTTTCAGAAATATCTTAAATAATCTGACAGCACTGTGTACTAGACCGCTGTGATAGAATACTTGGCAAAATTTTCCAACTTTTTTGTGAAAAAAAAAAGTTTGACATTGGTCAACAAATTTTAACTTTGGTGAAAAACACTGTGTGTTTTAAGGTAGTTTTGAATTGCTGATACAGTGGTCTCCGCCTAAGAACCTGCCTCTGCTGCGAAACGTAATTTTTCCTCTATAATTTACCCCTCTAAGAACCCGTTCTAGGCACTCCCAAATAAAAAAATCCGTCTAAGAGCCTGGTGTCGGACCAAGATACTTATTGTATAATTTCACATCATACTGTCCACTTGAGAGAAACGCACAGTGCTAGATGTGCAGTAAAATGGGGACGGGGGTGGAGGGAACAGGTAGAGAAAGGAGAGGAGGTGATGGTTGATGTAT
>JBCAUA010041668.1:0-11929 GCA_038406235.1 Peronia verruculata
GTCGTAGCTACGTGAGAACTAGCGTTAGGAGTACTCGTAACTCGGGCCAGTTACGACTCAATTATAAATACGGCCCCAGGTCCAGATTATTCACACCTGGGCCAGGGGTACGAATAACGACAGTCTTAAACATGACAAATACGGTAGAGAATTTGCACAAACCTATTCGAGGTAACATTTCATCGTCCTCAAAACAACGTGCAGATATGATGACAACTGATACAATAACAAGTGCTGAAACACGCATAGTCAATTGTTTAATGCTTTTGCAGAATCCTACTTTTGCTTGCTGAGAATAATTGATAGAGGAAAAACAAAAACTTGGATTCAAATAGAAAACCTCGAAAGAAAGTGTTGATAGGTAACGTATGCAAAGAGGAGAGCAATTCTAAATGAAATAATTAGACCTACTATGAAGAAACTATATGCTAAAATAGCATTCTGATATAAAAAAAAAAAAAAATTTCATCGCTATTCACACAATGAAAAAAGAAATTGCAAAGGGTTTGAGCTGTCGCCATGTAACAAGATCTTATTTTTAAAGTGGCCAAGTTAGATTACTCCATGGAGTTAGGGGGAGTTACTCAAATCAATTTATAAAACTTTTGCCACTTTGGCTTGTATTCTACAGTAAGACTGTTTAATCATCTGCGAAAAATGTGCAATCAGTTAGTCTACTGGCGCAGATAAAAAATAGATATAAAGATAGCAAGATGTTTGTCTTATTACCCAATAGAGAGAAATAGTAGAAAAAGGATGTAAAACATTAATCCTGGCAGCATTTAAAGTGATGACTTTGGAGAGACTAAATTACGGATTTAAACGGCACATTCTTCAAAAGTAAAGTTTTATTTTAAGATATCATTTTGTTAATTCATCTGACAAACAATGCTGTTGAATATTAGATATCATGAAATGGAAGAACTCAGGATTTTAAGACACAACTGTGATGGGGTCTTCTCAAGTTTGTTTTATATCTCAACCGCACAATCACGATTATTCTCGTGAAACACATTCTACACTAAGAATTGCAACTCATACATTTTTTGTACAAGGAAAACCGTGTCCGTTGTAAATTATGTAACTGTTAACGCCATTGATTCCTTTAACTAATGTATTAATTATGACATGGATTTTTGTCTAAGAATCCAGAGGCTTAACAAAAAGAAAAAAAAAAAACAACAAAAAACAACAACAACAAAATAATTTTGAAAGGGCATCACCACTATTATCGATCTATGCCAGTTGTCTTGATTAAATCTGGTAACGCCATTTAAATGTTTGGTACCAACAAAAAATGTAGTTTGTAATCTCTTACTATACCAAAGAATTATTACCTGGCAAATGGTATTCAACATTGCTCTTCGAGGGGAAGTGCAGTGTAAGCTGATATTGTTGATGAATATTAAATATTTTTCAGGAATATTATCAGCTGTAATATGAAAACGGAACATTAGCTAGTACATGACAGTATTACTCTTTTGATTGGATGTTTTTGTTTAATTACTGGAGCGGGGATTTATTTTCATTACTCTGTCCCTGAACTCGGATCAAAGTGTCGGCAGTTATCTTTCCTTGGGGAAATTCCGTGCGTTTACTCACTTTCGGTTTTGGCGAGCATTTCCCAGAAACAGACACGTCATTATTTTACTCAAGACGAACATTAATTTCATCAGGCCATATAAATAGGCCTACCAGTATTCAGCAAGTTTGTTGCAGGGAATTTCCAGGTAGGTTGTATTTTTTTTTTTTTTCAGACTCCATTCCAGGTCTTTTTCAGCTTTGAATCATAAAAGTGTCTGGGCCCAGCCCATTTCACTATTTTACACACTATTAGGTCTATATTATCTAATTTATTTTAATGATATAGACTATGCTTATGCAATTGTCAGAGGACGACAGGATAAGATTAAATTGTAGAAGCATGTCAGACCTATATAGCAATTTCAGCCAATCAAGTTTTGGACATGACTGGAGCATATCAAGTGTTGTGGACTTGTGTCATTTAAATTTAATGATTAAGATATTACAATAGCATGACTATGAATGATTTCATGTGAGTATGTTATAATATATATAGATATAGACTAGATCTAGGCCTGCTACAGTGTAATTTATTGTGTCATCTTAATTTGTTCACTTAGATGTGAGAATCATGTGAACTCAGTTCATTCATAGGCATGTGATTTTTAAACAAAATTATGATTGCTTTTTTGCCTCATTCAAGATTTATTTTCATTTATTCCATTCAGACCTAGTCCTGTAGTAGTATGTTTCAGCCTGTTACACTCCATTCTCCAACTGATGTAAGAATTCTGTTGTGTAATTAATGTATTTGATATTTTATTTGATTATAAAATATGTCCTTGAAATTAGCAGGATTTGCCCCAATAGTGCTCTTGAAATGAATTGGAAACCTACCTTCTTAGTCTTTGAGTTGCATTGTTATGGATTTTTTCATGAGGTTCAGTTTTACTTTGTGCCCATGTTTTTGGAGTCATTTTTTTACCTTGTTGACAAGATCCAGTTTCTTTGAAGTTGTGGACACACAGAAATAGTGGTGAGTTTACTGGTGCTGCTGGTGAGCCATTTTGGGACAGAGCTCAGTTTCATTTATCAAGTCTTAAAAGAATACAAAATTCTTGTTGTATTTTGATAGTTACATTTATTGTTTGTGTTGCTGATCTTGGAAAATTTTAGATTCTTTCTCAGTTCTGAAGGGAAAAGTTCTCTTTATATGGTAGTTAGAACAAATACTAAATTAGATAATTTTATGCACACTGGACTCAGTAAAACCATACCTGACTCAAAAATTAGAATTTAATTTCAGCTACTCAGCCATTTATAAGAGACAGTCAAAGCAACGTACTTTTAGCATAGTGGTCTACTATGGAAGTGAATTTTTTTTTTTTACTGGCATAGCAGTTTATTAATTTTGTAAAACCATCACCAGTTAAAAGTTATATTGAAACTCAGCCGTTCATACACCAATGTAAGATAGGCAATCTTGTTTTGAGAAATATTCACTTCTGTTGTTCTACATTCATTTGATGCAGATCTTCTATGATAGTGCAAAGTCAGGAGGAAAACATCAATTTGACTGTTTTAGCCATATTTGGGTCCAAGACAATAAATATAGTTGAAGGTTACCAAATTACTCAGAAACTGCTGATACATCCCGTTAAATATTACTCTTGCATGGCTTTTGTTAGCCTGAAGGTCAGTGCTAATTCATTTGTTGCTATAAATTTAGTCTTCTGCTTTTAGTCAGCATTTAATCAAGGAAGAACTTTTAAGGTACTTTAATTAAAGTGATTTGAAAGTTGCTGAGATCAATTCTCAAAATTATAGATCTAGTTTATAAAGTTTCCATATACTGAGGGTTAGATGTAAATGCTTATGTTTTTTCAGCCAGACTGAAGCTGCTTCTGTACAATAAATATCATGGATCTTTTGTTAATACTACTGGTTTTTGCTATCACTATTAAGTATACTTACAACCGCTATCACTTCTGCTACACAAGCTACTGCCACCTTTTCTACCTCTATTATCTGTATTATTACTTTCGCCTCTAATCTAAATTTCTTTTTCAATAATTGTATTGGTGCCTTGAAACTGCAGATTTTTACTTCCAATTTCTGTCTAATTTTCTGAGAACAGATGCACAGTGTGCAATTGCAGACTTAATGGAAATGTTCCCCTCCAGCAGCATCTGAGCAGCGCTGCCCATAAATACAAAGTAGGGCTGAAAAAAGCAGTCACTTCCAGTCAGACTTCACCCCTATTTTGTGAAGTTTGCACTAAGTTGTGCACTTCACATAAGCAGCTGCTTGAGCACAATGCCAGTCCAGCCCACACTGAAAGGCAGGCAAAATACACTCGTCTTACAGGAGGATATAACAGAGAGCATCATACCACATCAGAGATAAATCCTTTGGGATTAGGAGATGGAATTCAGATGTTTGGTATCAATCATATGATTTCTCATGATTTCAACATGATTCAGACAACTCCTGATCACGGTCCACAAACAACACAACATGCAGATACACAGCAGAATTCACATTTTCTTGATAGCACCAGGAACAGCACAACAGGGAACCCTCATCGTGGACCCAATGGAGAGCCATATGTGATGACTGGTAGCAGGGGATATTGCTATGTGTGTCGTATTGAATTGACATCCAGTCAGCACTATCAGCAACATATAAATGGTAATAAGCATATGAAAAAGGAGAGGGAAACAGAAGCAAGTTTGAGTAAAAATAGCATGGCAGCCAGTGGCCAAGATTCTATCTCATCAGTGAACAGTGCTCAGGCTCTGAACAGGAGAGGTTCAGATGGGGAGGAATACAGCAAAGCCGATGCAGGTGGGATCTGTTACATCTGCAATGTGCAGTTTAGTTCCAAGCAACATGCACATCAGCACCTTTCTGGGGCCAAACACATGAAGAAGGCAACAGCAGGCTGTATTCGTTCTGGACTTGTATCTGTGAGCGCCTCTGCAGGGCCAGAAATCATTGGTGCCACAGGAGGTGGTTTCACATTGCCACATAGGATAAATGAATCTACAGCAGCCTCAGACCAACATCTCCAACTAGGGATAGCTTCTAACATGGGCACCCTACAAGTGGGACCTAATGGTGAAGCTTATATTATGCGGGGTACAAGAGGATACTGCTATGTTTGTCAGCTGGAATTGACTTCTTTGTCTCATGCACAGGCTCATGTCTGTGGTCAAAAACATCAGAAGAAATGTTTAGCTGAAGGATTAGATGCTCAGACTGAGAATATGATTCCAGGTCCAGTTCCAGGAAGGGTCCTGATGTGCTCTGTATGCCAAGTTCCCTTTTCAAGCCTGAACAATGCAGGAGAGCATTTCATGAGTGAGAAACATAAAAGGAAAGTAGAGCTGATGCGTCAAGCACTACCAGAAAGAACTATCTTTGGCGACAACCCTGGGGAAGATTCAGGAAATCTTAGGAATATTTCATCAAATGCAGATGTGGCTGCTCTACGGGGTCCTTCACCTATTGCTCAGCAAGTCATTGAAACATATCCAGGGACAGAGTATCCAACACTTGGTACAAAGGTGAAATCATCCTTTCTAGCTGAAAACAAATCAGAGAACTCAAGCTCTGGTCAGGACAGTGGCATTGATGAAACATTGCTGCCTCCTCCTCCTGAGGATTCACAAGGTTTATCTGCAGCAAACAGAAGTCCTAGATCTTCTGGTGTCACAAATGTGCAAGTCAGCATCAATACTCCTCTCAATTTGGAATCAAGTTACTCAAAACATACCAAGCTAGAGACATCAGAGAAATGCATAAATGGTCAAAATGATAATCTGAGCACCAGTATGAATGACGTTTCCAAACTTAGGAGCAAAACATTGGATCATACATTGATTGGAAAACAAGCAGTCATCCAATGGGAGGGTGGTGGACTAAATGGATTCAGCCAAGGCAATGGTTTTGACAAGTCAGATTTGACAAGCATAGATGACAATAGCCAACAGGAGGACCAAAATCAGCCTGATGTCAGAGGAGATTTGAATGAAGAAACAGAACTGAAATCTGTATACCGTGGTCCGGATTCTCATCCAGAAAAATCACTCCCGTTACGCAGTTCAGACCAATTGGTAATGCAAATACCCACATCAGTGTCACAGCTTGAAGGTGGATTACAGCTGCAGCAAAGTCAAAATCACTTTCATGGAACTGCAGTCAGACATGAAATTCCAGTAGTTGGTGAAGATGGACCACAGCAATCACATCATCCAACTTCAAGACTTTCCCATGAACTGCCATCGTCTGCTGGTGCCAGTGCTCAGTATGGTCAGGCAAGCGACTCAGTTCCATATTACTTTGATGGCTCTCGAGGTTACTGTCGTTGCTGCAGTGTGGAACTGACCTCTCAACAACATGCTAACCAACATCTGAATGGCCAGAAACATAAGAAGAAATTAGCCCAATGGGAACTCATGAAAGCCCTTCAGAGTGATACTTCGTCATTTACGCCACCAGCTGTTTTACCTATATATGACCACACAGACCAGCCAAGGAGCAGTTTGTCAGTGTCTATGCAAGATAGGAGAAACTCTGTTGTGGATGGCCAATCTTACTATTTCAATGGCAGTCGAGGCTTTTGTAATGTCTGTAATATTGAACTTACCTCATCTCAGCATACAGAGCAACACATCAATGGAAAGCAACACAAGCGCAATCAAGAGAGACACAACTTCTCCCAGAGTGGACAGCTCTATCCCTTATGTTGTGATGTGTGCAAGAAGAGTTTTACTGGGCAAGAGAGTGCACGGCAACATTTCATATCATCCAAGCACCAGACTAAAAAAGAACTCATCAGTGAATCTGCACAACCTCTGGCTCTTCTTGATGAAGGTCGGGTGATTAACAAAGATGGTCAGCTATGGTACTTTTGTGACATTTGTCTAATACAGCTCAACACAAGAGCACAATTTGAAGCTCATAGGGAATCTGCAAAACACAAGAAAGAAACAGAAAATCAAATAAGACATTTGTCTGGAAACCACTTCCTCAATGCTGACAGTGGAAATAAAGTCTCATCTGTAAATGATTTTTTGGATAAGCCTGGAAATGTTCAAGAGTTTACAACAGAAAATGGCAATGGGATTCTCCACAAAAACAGTGAAAATATTTTAGGTTTGGATCAGTTGTCAAAAGACAGCCGTTCCCAACTCACTGGAAATCCTAGTGTTGATGAACATGCATTTCAAGACAACTGGCCGCACCTGATTTTTGGAGAAGCTCCCACTATTAACCCGCCACCTGCTCAAGGGAATGGTGAGTTCTACATTATTTTAATTTTCTTGATGTATCTTTGTTTTGTTCTAGTTTGGTTTTCTTTTCTTTCCATTCACCTGACAGCCAATGCCTGTTCTTTCCTTTCTGATTTCTCTTCTCTTGCTATCGTCGTACTGTAGTGTTTTTCCACACCTCATTTTATGATGAAAAAGGATAGCTGGGAATTAGTACTGCATGAAGTATAAATACAGGGCTTGGAATTGCATGAAGTGTCACAGATTTACATGAATGATGGATAAATCATTGGTTGTCTGGAACATATATGGAACTAGTTAACTATGTATTTGGTCTAAGAGCTGATTGCAAGCTAGATACTGGGCATAGAGACCTTTCTTCTGGAACACTTTCTGATAAATTAAGTTTGTTTCATGGTAGTCTGGTCTTCTGTTTTAGATGAGTCTTGAAGGGCATTAAAGAAACGAGCAGGCAATCACACAATCTTTTTATGATACATATGAAGCATTGATTATCTTTATTCACAAATACAGAATTTCATCAATGTCACTTCATTAGAAATAGGAGAAATAGGAGAAATAAAAAAAAAAAAAAAAAAATTGAAAAAAAAAAAAAAGGAATTATTTTGGATTATTATGATATCAAGAATGATTCTAAAATTTTCATTTTTGTCTTACCCAGTGATGTTATCTTCTCCTTGTCTTCTCATCTCCAGAACTCTACCTGCATGCCTATCAATATCATTCACCAGACAGAACTGATAAATCTGGCAGGAGTATGGTCCCGACAGAGAGGTACTCTGCCTTGTCCTCTCCATCCCCACAGATACCGCCCCCATGGTTAGCATCAGATTTTTCTCGTCATCTTCAAGCCACAACCTTAAATCCTATTGTGCCTGTGAATGGGGCTAGTTTTGGAGCAGGCGGAGAAGACAGTGGTAGAAATCAGACAGGCCTGAGTGGATCTGGCTTTATTTGGGACAGACCTGGATATGAACCAGGAAACAATGGCAGTGAGGGAGGATCAGAATCAAAAGCAGGGAAGGAGAGAGCAACAGCTGGAGCCGGTGGAGAAAGTAGTGATAATAGCATGGAAGAAAATGAGGGTGCTGGTGGGGTAAGCAAGACTTTGGGGCAACATGCTGGCTTGGGCCAATTAATTGCCAGACCTAGCCAGATTAGCCGCAGCCGTGGGCAGGAAAGAGGAAGGAGGGATATGCTGTCCTTGGAGAGAAAGACATGTGACCTCCCTGAAGAAGATTACTCTCTGGAAGAGGATGAAAGAGCTGATTATAATATTCAAGGAGAAGAGGAAAATTTGACTCAGAAGATGGCTCAGTTGGCATTGAGGTCTCAGAGCATCAAACCTTTGCGAAGTAACATCCCAGGCTTCCGTTACTTTTGTGATGTTTGTAATAAACATATGAATACTAAGGAAAACTATGAAAGTCATTTAAAAGGTAAACTACACATGTATATGGTGTCAGCTAAACCAGCCCCTGAACGTCAGCTTGGCCCAATCGATAAGATATTTACTGATGACATGTCAATCATGAGAAAGGCCAATGACATCACAGAGACACAACCAAGGCGCTATCAGCTGGAACTAGTAAAGAAAGCAATGTCTGGTGACAAGATCATCTACCTACCTACTGGTAAGAACTGCAAGAAACTGCAAGAGTTGTAATGGGTTGTTGCATCTGATATATGGAGATTGGGCAGCAAGTAATTGTCTCTGTCTTGCACTTTCTCTGTGACAGCTGTCAGTTTGTCTTTTGTACCTGCTTGTTGAGCAGTCTACATGCCTATGTGCTTGCCCTCAAGGATAGCATAATTGCTTTGTAGATGACATTATCATTTGTTAACCATTTATAATTGACACTGCTGCTCAGGAAAAGACAAGATAGATATACTCTGACCTCAAGAGAAAAATTCCATTCATCGTTGATGAGACTGAGATGCAGTATGCATGCAAGATACATGTATATTCATACTAGAGAAAATATAAACATCGTAATGGGGCAAACTGAAGAAAATTTCGTCAACTTGATGACAGAAATTAATCTCGATTAGTTCTTTTGTGTACATGTACCAGACATGCCACAATTACGTGTGTGATTAGAAGACTGTTAGTGACAATTCTACAAATGTACTGCTTTTTTGCACAGGCACAGGAAAGACATTGGTAGCTGTCATGGTCATGGGCTTGATGCTGACTGAGAATAAATCACGCCCAGTTCTGTTCTTGGTGGACAAAGTTCTCCTAGTACTGCAGCAGACACAGTACATTATGACCCAGTTTGAAAAAAAAGTATTTGACAGGTCAGTTAGAGGACTATCTCTAAGTGGAAATTTTGAACCAGCTCCCCTGATTTTAAAAAAATAATTACCAGCCGTACCTTTTGCACACTTTCTCGAAATTTCGGTACAATTTCATATATTTTGCTTTACTTCATTATGCAAAAAGTAATATACATGTAATATAAAACAAACAAAAAATTTATTGTGAAATATGAGTTCAAAATGGTGGTTGAAAATGCATGAATTGTTTAAAATGCTTTCATTGCTCACACATTGTGCGTTCAGATTTAAGATCTTTTTGCGAACTTCTGATTTTGCATGAAGGTTTATGGCATGGTGGTAGTTATTTTCAATCTCTGTTGTGGTCGCTTAATGAAAACTCAGACTGACTCTTTGCTGTTGTCTTCTTTTTGTTCATTGAGATAAGCTGATGAAAGAGACTTTTATCTGATGTTTTTAATTAAAACTATAATCTGTTGTCATATGTTGAAGAAAATATTCATTGACAGTTTTTTAAACAGCACAAAACAGAAAATAAGTTTGTAAGAAAATATGCAATATGTACTTATTTGTACATAATACCCTTTTTATATCTATGTATTTTGATTTTGAATGCAGGCCCAGTCTAACAAGAGATGGTGAAGTTGAGAGCCGTAGATTACAGGTGAAACCTATTTGTGGTGGACTGACTACCAAGACTGACTTGCCAGTTTGGAAGCATGATATCATAGTGACCACAGCAGGTCTGAATAAAGTGTGAACAGCAATAAATCATTACAGTATTCTTCACTGTGATAGACCTGTAGTTTCCATTACAACATTTTGATCAGGAGGAAGGGAGATCCAGAGCTAGAAGATTTAATAAATGTGCAAATATTCTACATCTCTGTTTTTTAAGTGTATGTAAATAATGAATTAGCAAAGAAAAAGAGAATTTTACTCAAATATGCATGGTAGATCTTTAAGACTGACAATTTTAGAGTGTACATATTTTAACAAGGATGTCAAACTTCCGACTTTAGTTGGAATTCTGACTTTTTGATCATCGCAGACTTTCCTACTTTTGGCCAACTAACTGCTAAATTTTCAGACTTTTTTTATGACAACAGTTTGACAACCCTGTTTTATTATTCATATGCTCATAACCATCTGCTTGGATAGCCACCCTCAAGAGACTGAAAGACATAAAGGGAACATAATGTAACCATTCAACAGTGTGCTTGATTCTAAAGTTTCAAGGAATTTAGCCAGTGATGTTGCTAGAAAGTGTTTTCAGTGAATAGTAAGGAACATCCAACTTTTTTTTTTGTATTTCTTAAAAGGATTTATCATTCATCTGATTCAAATATTTAAACATCATCTCATGACTTGGATTGAGGAAGAACCACAAGAAGGTAGTTAGTGTCTGAGATTTTGCAAATGTTTCTGTTGTCTAGACCAACTATTTTTTCATGATTTTCTTTATCTGATTCTTTTTTCTGTCTCCCATGTTCCAGCCTACTGTGCCAACATGCTGCAGGTGAAGCAGATTCGCTGGTCAGATTTCAGCCTGGTGGTGCTGGATGAAGTCCATCACTGCACCAAAGGCCATGCATATCATAAACTTTTGAAGTCTTTTCACCATCAGCTGCCTGCTGAGGAGCGCCCTAAGATGATGGGCCTTACTGCATCCCCTGCAGGCAAAGATACTGAGGATCAGACCTACCTCATGCTGAAGAATTTGCTGGATAATTTAGGTGAGCTTGAAGAAATTACTTACCTTTCCTCAGAGTTATGAATGTATTTTTGCAACAGCTGACGTTTAGTGGTTCTATAGGTAGTTTTTCCATGTAAATTGTGGAGATCCACACACTATATGCTACATCACATTAGAAATAATATGCAGATATGGTACAACCATCTAAATGTAATACACATACGCCTGCTTCTTATGAGCGACATGACTTTAAGTTGTTCAATTTTGCGAAGTGTTATTTGTTTTATTTTTATTTTTATGTGTTTAGTTAATAACAGGTTGACAGTCCATGTCTCACATTTCAACTCATTGATTACAAAAAAAAATATGATGAAATAATATCATTACATACTTCAGGCTTTCACTTTGACACATGATAGAGCTATACTCTATAGCTGTAGACAAGATCTGGAAGTTGACATTGAAGTAACAATTAAAGGAAGAAGGGATGAAAGAACGACCGAAGAAACCTAAAGGGAGAAAGGCAAGAAAGAAAGAAAAAAAACTAAAGAGGGAAAATAATTTAAAAATTAAGAAAATGCGCATTTCTACACTCTTCCAAAAATTATTTATCAAATCTCTGTTTCTCTGTTGTTTGTATATTGTGGATCACAGATTGCAGGCTCTCTGCAAACAAATTCAGTGGATCACTCTATCTGCTTTGTCTTGAGTTCTGCCATGTTTTAGTAAGCTTAAAAGTGATAACAATAGGTCTCAATAGGTAATGCACATACTGTGACTCATGTATGAGTTGATGGGCAAAACCAGTGACTAGGCTTGAAATGAGACACACCTCCAGTTGGTCACAGGAAGTCACTCGTGGATTGCAACATGACCCCATCCCAAGCGACGGACTCAAGAGGTTTGATGTTGCACTGTGCAGAGGAGATGGCCTCTTACAAATCTTACTTGATTTTGGAGTGCCATTTTTTTCGAGTGATGCAATGTTGCATCACGCATAAGATGTACCCTAAGATGTAAAGACACAGAGGAAAAAAATCATCTTCACACAATACAGTTTAACTCAAGAACTGCGAACCACGCATTTAGGCAACAGGTGAAGCCCTACTTGATACTGCGCAGAACGCATTTA